>NSMO01000406.1:0-13896 GCA_002588565.1 Coelastrella sp. UTEX B 3026
CCCCCCCCCCCCCCCCCCCTGCATGGCACTGCAGCTTTGCCAGCGCATCTATCTTGTTGCATTGGCTCCGTTACTTTCACTTGAGATCGCACAGTGTAAGTCTCGTGGCATAAATTGCAAGCTTTGGGTGGCATAAAACAGCCTCATTTGTGTCGATTCATCACTGAGCTCATGCAGCTGAAGGACCTGTCATACTACAGATAGTCTCCTAAACCACTTGAACTCGGGACATAAGACATGGAACACACAGATCACAGCATCAGGTGGCATGCAGACAACAGTATTATTACTGCGGATCATGTTGCGAGCTTTGGGTGGCATGAAACAGCACTACTACCAGCACTATCATCCAGTGTCAGTCCAGTATCAGTCTATACCTGAGCTAATGCCGCATCTCCACACAGCTTGTGACCGACAGCACTGAGCACTTGATGCACCCTACCACTGCTGCCACCGCTGCCACTGCTGCTCAAGTGATGCTGCAGCTGCTGCTGTAGTTGACTAACTTTGGCTCCCAATGCATGTTGAACCATCAGCTGCTGGGCGGTATGCACCACACTGCTGCTGCTGCTGGCAGCACTGGCAGCAGCAGCAGCATCCTGATCTCTACCTGACACCAGTAATGCTCTGGTGGCTTGGTAGGTGGCTAGTCCGTGCAACCCTGCTGCTGCTGATTCTGCTGCTGCTGCTGCTTGGCTGCTGCTTGCTGCTTGGGCCTGGGTGAGGCGGCAGAACAAAAAACAGTGGCACTAGCTGATAACAGCAGTTTGACGCAACACGAACCAGCAGCTTGTCACTCGGTTGTGTTGCAACTACTTCTGTGGCTGACCCACATACTTTGTGAGACACAGTAGTGGTATCCTCCAAACTTCAGAATGCGCCACTGCTGCTGCTGCTGCTACTGCTGCTGCTCAACGAGAACCATCAGGAGCATCATAGTACAATGCCAAGCAAGCCCCAGCTGCTGCTTTGCTGTGTACTGCTTGCACAGACTTGCACAGTACATGGGTAACACGGTGCATGCATTGCAACTAGATATCCTAACCATGAAGGGGGAGGACTCTCACCCAATCGTGTTCAGCTGCAAATACTTCTGCGAGTGCCAGATGCAACCGTGCGCTGTCAGTGCCTTGGCTGGGGTCTGCTTGCAGAGACAATCCAGACCGCAGTACATCTACTGCTGCCTGACCCTGGCCCTGTGTGTACAGCAGCAGTTGAAATACAGCAGTTATTGATCAAGATTGCAAGCGCTGCTGAATGACAGTCCAATACAAAATCCAAAACGAGATGTTGATGGCGTATGAAAAACTGTTGGAACGGTTTCAGTAGAAGCCGTGTGAGGACGAATCATATGATTGCAAACGTTCACGTGTAGGCACCGTGAGCGCGAGACACGCTGCAACATACCGAATGCAGGAAATAGGTCTCACAATGTTCTGTTGCTTACGAGCAGCAGCAAAATGCAGCTGTCTCCTGATGGCAGATGCCTGGAAGTGCACGAAGTCTGACACACTGAAGAGGTTTATGCACCAATGTGTCATACATATGCATGACTAAGCTATTGGGATCTGCATGCGGGAAATGGAATGCGAGCATTTGGGGCGGGTGGTACTACTACTACTACAACTTGCCTTGAGGTCGCCCCAGACATACGTGAGCATCTGATCCACTACAGCAGAGGCCGAAGACATGCCTCGGGATGCATTGACTGTAGGGAGTAGCAGTATTTGCGCATTGGTGTGGAGGAACCCCGTTGCGGGCCGTAGCAAGCTGGGCAGCATGTTGGGGCAGTGCTGATCAATAGGCTGTACGGTAGTTGCAGTCGTGCAGCGCAGCGCTAGAGCGAGCCAAATCCTGCCGTAGACTTTAAGGGCAATACGAGATTGTCACTGGGGGCAGTAATGCTGCAGACGGTTCTTGTCTGAGTGGCAGTTGAGGGATGGCGTGAGATGATTATTTGCTAAGCAGCCCAGGCCGCTGCGCAGGTACGATAAAATCTTTCAAATTGAGAACGCTGGTAACAGTGCCTCATCAAGGCCTGAAATGAACGCGCAACCTGCAAGTGAACCCGCGGACGACGGGACTTCCGCAGTGACCACCCGATAGGCCCGACAATCCATGACATCAAATGAAACACACCGCAGCTGTCCACACCTGCGTCGTAGTTGCTTCAAAGCTCATGTGCACGTGAGACACTGTCAACCTCCTGGCTTGATGTCCTGCATAGAGATTTGCCGTTAGTGAGCTGCATGCTATGGAAGGGCTTCACGTGTAGTGTACTACTTCTTGAATGGTCATCTCAAAACAGCGGTGCACTGGGCATCAAGCACGACGGTCCAAGTTCACGCTCAGCAGCACCATCTGTGTGAAAGGGCGATATCTGCCTGCACACGTCCAGTGAGGCGGCGCAACAGACACTTTTTATCAACACAGACTTAGAGATACGTTTATACTGGCGTCGAGCCTTGCCTAGGCTACAGCTGAGCAGTACTGGCACCATAAAGTAGTACAGACAGTGGTTGCAAAGTGCAACCACGATGGGTGTTACCTCCGACAAGTCTGACACCTCAGACGAAGAGCAGCAACAGCTAATCTCCAAAAATGCAACACGCCGCAGCTCGTCCTCGCTGCAACGGCTGGCTGCAGCCTCACAGCACAAGGGCTTCATGAGGGTCATGCTGGCAGTTGCAGTAGCATGCGGTTGGATGTTCGTCAGCAGCTTACTAATCATGGTCAACAAATACATCCTAAAGGACCTCAAGTTCGGGTAAGAGTGTGCTTTGAGCCTTGCGGTCATAGTTGGCAACTGCTGCAGCAGCTGATTGTCCTGCAGGTAGTAGGGGTGTGCAGGAACACTGGACTAACAGTCACCTAGCTCTTATCACCACCATGGCAATTATCGGTATATACAAACAGTGTTGATGCTGTACGTCCGCACTTCCTTCACTTTCAACCCTTAGTACTAGCAACCGGCAGCAGCAAGACAGTAGCAGCATCCCAATCCCAGACGTTCACAAGTCCTACTGCTCTTTCAGAGGTGCTGGTGTCAGCCAGCACTGAGCACCCACCTCGACGATGCTACTCCATGCGCCTTGCTGCTTTCCTGCAGGCACAGTAGCGACGAAGTTCAAAGCTCAGTCACCAGTCACATGCAGTGCTGTTCATAACGTGCATGCATCTGTGTACAGGCCGTACTGTTCTCTGCTGCACGAGCATAGCACACAGTATTTTGCTGCTTTCCTGCAGGCGCAATAGAGATAGACTTATCGCCTCAGTGGTCAGCAGTGGCATGCACTTACTGTTCATGACCTTCATGATCTGGTGTACCACAACACATGCCCTGATACCTTCTACAGCAGCAGCATGACAGATTGGGTTCTGCCGCTGCATTCTGCACCACCCCATGTCATCCGCATGCATGGGCATGTTCATAAAGGGACCATCTTCATACATTGTTGGCGATCTTGATGGCTTTTCAAAAGCTAAAGCCATAATCAGGGCCTGTTTTAGTGGCCTGGAAAAAGCATGGCTGTGTCAACCTTGTACTGATGTCCTGCACCGCAGGTATCCCATGTCGGTTGCCGGCATGGGCATGTTTACCAGTGGACTGTTTTCATACATCCTGTGTCACGTCACCAAGACAGTAGAAGCCAAAGCCACAATCAGCCTGTCGTATTGGATCAAACGAATCATGCCTGTGGGCTTTTTCATGGCATCTACTCTATGGGCTGGAAATCTGGTGTATTTGTATCTATCTGTCAGCTTCATTCAAATGTTGAAGGCATTCACCCCGGTTATAACGATGCTGGCGCTGTTCATGGCACGGTTGGAGACGCCGACAGGCAGAGTAAGTTGCAAAGGGGCCAGCTACGGCATGCACTTCTGCTTTGGGCTCATTGGTTGGTGCCTGTACTTTGCTGCTGCTTGATGTGGTGAGTCGGTTGTGATACGCATCTACACTGCATGTGCTGCTTACAGTAGACCAGCAACACCAGCAGGGTGTGTGTTTTTTGCAGTATCCTGCGTTGTGGCTGCTTCTGTGCTGTGTAGTCGCTTACTCGAATCTGAAGCCTTCACCAGCATTATGAGATGCGCAGGCTGGCTCAAGAGCTTATAGAAACAGTCAAATTCTACGGGACACTTGGCTAACTGATGTCATGTTCAAGTGTATCATAATAAGGACTCCAAGTACTGAGAACAGGCTGCTGTTCTCGCGTCCTGCTGCTGCTGCTGCTGCTTCAGATGATTGGCAGTGTGCTAGGCATTGCGTTTGGCACAGCGTTAGCAGCATACGGTGAAGTTCACAACAGCGTCGTGGGTGTCACTATCATGTTTGTGTCAGAGGCTTGCGAAGCAATACGGCTGGTGATGACCCAGCTGTTGTTGCAAGGGCTCAAAATGGGACCTTTTGAGGGAGTCATGTGGCTGGTGAGCTTGGGAGCTGTGCAGACACATCTAGATATCTCCGTCTGTGAGCTATATTCTATTATTTTTACGAGGTTTTCGCTGTACACAGCATTGGACTTGGTAATCACACAACCACCACCGCAAAAGGGTCCAAGACGAGTTCTGCACTCTGTGCAAGTTATCATGGATTGCCAAGCCCTAGCGAAATAAAGTGAAACTGGATGTGACTGAACTGATTTCTGTTGCCGTGCAGGCTCCTGCATGTTTTGCCTGGCTGATGCTGGGTGCTGCAGTTGTAGAATGGCCCTCAATGTTCAGAGCCGGACATCAAACAATACCTCTGCAGCACCCTGCGCTGTTCTTGTTAGCAGCCGGCATGGGCTTCGCAGTCAATGTCTTGGCATACGCCACGATAAAGTTGGCTAGCAGTCTGACGCTGAAAGTCCTCGGGTGTGTGAAGAATGCATTGGTGATAGTAGCGGCTATGTTGTTATTTGCAGAAGAAGTAACAGTGTTACAAGGGGTCGGGTATGTTGTTAGTACTGCAGCATTTGGTTTGTATACACATATAAAAATGACTCAGATAGCTAATGAAGCTGTACCTGCCAAAGCTGCGGGCTCATAACGTGGGTTGGCCGGTGTGACATTTGATCAAGACTCACCGGATGCCATAGTATGGCCACCCAACTGTCTCTCACAGAGACTTGGGCATTTGCGTCGTGACGGCGCATGTCACACTGGATGAGCTGCTCCTCGAAAACTGCAGCAGACCTGTTACGTATGTTACGGTACCGAACCAATCGTGCCAACAAAGTTACAGCACCATTGCCACTGTGCCAGAGCAACCACCAGCTGTACATGTGGCTTCGTTACTACAGCTTACAGGGCCTCAGACAGCATCACCACCAATAAACGTGTTCTGTGCCACACTGTGAGCAGACATGTGCCATTCACAGACTGCCTGAGAGATGATGGCTTGATGTAGCGCTGCCACACCCTGTGGCTTCTACGGCAGAAGCCAGTCACTGGAATCTGTTACTTTCAGCCGTTGAGCCTCTGTGGGGCCCAGTGAGCCTCGCCGTATCCGGTCTGAATTGACGGGCAACTGCGCCGCTCCTATGTCATGTGCAGTTCCAAACACCCACTCAAAACATGCGCCCTACTCGCTACAGCGGTCACAACCAATGATATTGCTGACTGAAAACCACTTGCTGTTACCACAATAGTGGTGTAACTAGTAACCTTTGATGCTTTCAGCTGCCACCGGCCCATCGCCTGCTCCTATAGACACTGCAATATATACAAGCATCACTGGCAGACACACTCCGACGTCATTAGTTGGCAATACTAGACCCACAATTGCTACACATCATGACCCCAATCGGCTGAAACCGTCACATAGGCTATGATAATGGTCCAAATCCTGGACCAGTGTCGGAGCACATAGTATGTATCACACATAGACTATGAGCCTCGTCTCACAGGAGTTCTAGAATCACTACCGTAATGATTGAAGTTTAGCAGCGGCACCGGAGACACGGCATCGCAACCCAAACTCTGATTTCACTGCTACCTGCCATGTCACAGCACCACCTGACTACAGATTTTGAAACCTCTCACAGCCGGCATGCCTACTGCGCAGTAGCCAGCTGCTGGTGGCCCCAGACCAGCCTACACTTGCAACCAAAGCTGACAACAGCACTGCACTGCAGACCACACACCAGGTAATCTGTCTAGTATAATCCTGCTTACACTGTGGCACATCAAATCATCTACAGAGCTATCAGTTTCTGCATAACATTCCAGTCACTATCATTCATGGAGCCTCCCAGCTTTCCAGCTGGGTTCAGCAATTAGCACAGGATTCAAAACCTGCTGACAGAACTTTGCCTGCTTATGCAGCAGTTCTATGATGTGAGGACATCTTGCGTCACCGCCTACTTTACAGGATTTGCATCACAACGTGTGATGCTCCTCTTGCCATGTGGCATATGTAAACACAGATTGAGCAACAACGAGTATCATGCTATCTTCTCTGATGTTCAGCGCCTGATGCTGCCGCAGCTGGCATGTACCCAAACTTTTCAGCATCACATGCATACCACTGGCTAACCGCATCCACGCAGTGTGCATTGGCTCCGCAGTACGGTCCGTCCGAGTTCGTGCAGCCATCGGGTTGCCCCCACGGCAGATACTTCAACGACCTCCGGTTTGAGTACCGCGACGGAACCGGCCGGGTATGCACCTTCTTCCGCACGGGAGGCGCTTGGTTTGGATCAACTGCATGCACGTGCCCGTAACTTGAATATTCCACTTCCGGGACTCCGGGTAGCCGGCGTTTGTTCATTTCGTCGACCACGACTTTCCAGTCTTCGTCGCCATGCTCCACCCGTCCGAGGAAGTCCACCGCCCAGTCACCGGTTGACGTGATCATGCAGTGGTACTGATCCATCATGTGCCAGTAGGCGTAGTGCGGCTCGACGTGACCGCAGCCGAGCGAGTACATCCGGTCAAACTCGCCGAAGGGGTCCTTGCAGAATTTACCCCACTCCATTTGACACAGCGGCCCATGTTTGTGGAAAAAGTGGTTAGTGGCGACCATGTCTTTGTAGAGGCTGTAGGCTCTGTTCCAGGGGTTTCTGATGAAGCCAAAAATGAAGTAGTCTTTCCAAAGGTCCCTGATTTCGTCTGCAGTGTGGAGCTTCTCCCTGCAAAGCAACACCACAGCACACTGATCATCAGACACCCGGCCCCACTGAGAAATGTTAACTGCACGTCTTGACTATCAAAGCAGTGGACTGGATGGGCAAGTCCTTGACCACGGTGGTCATGATGACCACTATCGTAGTGCCCCTTGTCGGCTGTGCCAATGGCCAAGGCTGGATGTGCTGTTTGCAAATAATCCCGGATACTCTGCAGAATGAATCACAGCATTGCCGGACTAACAGTCCAGTCAATCTGCTGCCACTGCGAACTGCTGCTACTGCCATCACTTGAACCGACAGGAGGTGTTGTGGCGGCTGTGCTGCTTGAGCAGACATGACCGCTGTCGGTAGCGCTCATAACGCTGCTGCTACAATGCTGCAACCACCATGCCATGCTGCACACACTGCTCCGCTGTGTGCCCCTGTGTAATTGTTCTGCCACTCATCAAGCGTCAATGCATGTTCTGCTTGAGTGGCACACAAAGTGCCTATCAGCTGTTGGTACAACCACCTGTCATTCAAATGACCTGCTGCTGCTACACTGTTTGCACATGCTCACTGCTGTTCACGCGCGGGCCTGCTCAAACCCTTTAGTGCTGTGCTGGTTGGACCAGCCTGATAGCTGCCTGCTCATCAATCGCTGCCCTGTGCAGCCTGATGCCGCCGCCGCTGCTGCTGCTGCTGCGTGTTATGTTGCAACCAACAGAGATCAAATGAAATGTCACTTGCAGATTTGTAACGGCACAAGGCTAGCTGCTGGGTCAAGGATCATCACAAGTACAAGGGTCGCGTAAATCGGCCGTCCTAGTATATGCCTCATAATGTAGGAGGGGTTGAGCTCCAGTCACAGAATGTATCCCTATCACGGAGTCTCTACCATCCTTGACAAACTCTACACCGTAATGCCGTTCATATGGCTCAAGACTACACTGCGCTTCTACTGTGTACAATTCCGCTGGCCTGCACTGAGACTCAAGTAGTGCTGTTTGTCTATCAGTGTCACAGAGATTTGCTGTAGTTGCACACCAGCTCAATCATTCGTTCTGCTTGGGCTTACTAAGCCATAAGCTGAGCTGCAGATTCACTGGTCTGCTGCTGTGAATGCCAGACTTGTGGATGCCATTCAGCTGCAGCTCAGGTAGGTACTCCCAAACATTGCTGTCAGCCGCCACTGCTTGGACCGCCACTGCTCTGCTGATTTGGGCCAGGTAACTGCTGCGTGGTGTCGAGTGCCGCTGAGGTGATGCGGATGATGCACAGCCTGCTGTTGGTGACATGCTGACGCAGCCGTGTTGCGGTAGGTCTGTCTGGCTGCAGTGCTGGTACCAAGCTCTACTGCTGCCAATTGGCTGAATGTGGCTGTTCACAACAGAGACAATCAAGCGTAACCGTCTGCGCACGAGCCTAGACTGGTGCAAAAAACAGCAGACGGCCAGGAGCCTAGCTTACCAGCTGTACTCCATGCATGTTGTAGCATTCCAGTTGCTGGTCTTGTTGTAGTGGCACTGCCCCAGCCAGTTGATGATACTCGTGCTGGATGATTTGGGGCTGCGGATGTACGCTATTTTGTACTTGTGGTTGACAAATACATGGCAATGGTGATAAGGTGTCTTTGTATGTCTGGCTGCTGCACATGTCAGGGGTGCGCCTGGCTGTAAAGCTGGCGCTGGTGATGTAAGCTCTTGTGCCCTCCAGTCGTTGAATATGGCTTCCCTTGCTATGGCGTATCGCGGCTCTTGTGACCAATGCAAGCGTTCTGCTACGCCTGATTTGTTTACAAAGCCGTGTACTGCGGGCTGCAAGCTCTGTAGTGCTTCTCCAGTTTTGAGTGATGGGTATGTGCTAAGCAAAGCTGAAGGAGAAGGGGGAGGATATGGTTCCACGGGCCTTCTGCTGTTGAAACGCTGTCTTAGCCTGGCCCAGTAAGGGAAGAAGCTTCGCGCTTGCTGGACTTGTGCGATGCAGACGACAGTAAGAAGCAGCAAAGCTCCCTGCCACCTCATCTAGCGCGCAAACAAGCTATCAAAGCACCAAGTATTAGGTTAATAGTAACAACAAGCGAGGTTCATACTCTTCACATGGCATTTGCATGAGCGGGAGCTGTACACAGGTGGCGCATATTCTGCATCAGAGCAACATGCACAATAAACGGCACTCAAACTTAGTTAGTAGCATCTGGTTGCTAAGTGCGGCTCAAGCATCGTCAGGAGAACGCATGACACTGGCATACGGCAAGACACTTCGCTTGCACATGGCGTAAACGGCTTCAAAGCCTGGTTCTAATGTCTAATCCCCGCATTATTTGCTTAGTTTGCCCGTGCCAGATTGACCTGAGGTATCTGCCCTTACCGTTGGCGGGACCTCCGGTGGGAGGCCTGCATTGCAGGGCACAAGCGACCAATAGTAGTTTCAAAAGATCATCAAAAAAAGGTGAGTATTGTAGCGGCTGCACATCCTCCTTGATCCTTCAGCAGCGTGCCCGCAAATCAACGCAGACTGCGATGAAGCAGGCGGGAGGGATTCACGTGCCACCACCACAACATCAAAGCATCGAGTCGGATCTAAAGACGCACGAGCAGCTCTGAGTGGCCACAGTCCAATAGGTGGCTGGCCTGCTGTCAGGCTATCGTACCGTTGCCGGCATGCCAGTGGCAAAATTTTGGCACCATGCCAGTGGAAAGGAGCAGGGGCCGCTTTAGCCCTTCTTTGCATGAACGGGACGGGATACACCAAAGCAACCGTAAGGTTGTGCCGCATCGGCCGGCATCGACCTATCTCTATAGATTGCCGCTGGGCGGTATACCCTACTACATAATACAGAAGGGTCGCACTCACTGTTTTAGGCTTTCTTCCTGTAAAAGAGACTGAGCCAATGAAACAGGATAGATGCGCTGGCAAGCTGTCGCGCCATGCATGGGGGCGCCACCGGAAAAAGCCTTGGGCTGCTCATGACATGGTGCACTAGTGATGCAACTTGCAGCGTCTGGGGGCGTCATGCTCACCCAGCCCTTCCAAAACCTTACACAGAAACTATCAATGCTGCAGTACAGTTGTACATCAACATGGCGTCTACTCACAGACTAGGAGCCCGATGAAATGAGTTTGTTGAAAGTGCCAATCACCAATTGATGCAAATAATATCTGAGCCACAACAAAACATCATATGATCTGGCTTGGACTGTCTATACCCCGCTAGTATCCTTTGGCAGGTCGCTGTCGGCATCTAATGGGCTATCTTTGCTGTACTTTGCAACAAGCTGTGATGCAGCTGAACCGAGTTTCTGGCTCACGTTCTGTGCACTTTAAAACATTGTGCGCCAGTTGACAAGAGCCGCAAGCTTCCAGAGCACAGACACAACATAGCTGACGTTAACCAACAGTACAACAAGCCCCACCACCAAGCCATATGCTTCACCCGGGGTGCGACCGCCCACTTGCAACAGAGTCAGGGCAAAGTAACTCGTGAGTAATAGACATCCAACACATTGCAAAGACACCAAACCCAAAGCTCGCTGTGCAAAGGGTTTCATGTATGCCAGCAACAACCCCGTAAGTGCCAGTGCACCATTCATGCACAGGGCTGTGTAAAAGGGGCCCAGTGAATAACTGAACACGCTGATAGCAACCAGCACAGCTGTTTATAGGCAGACCACTGCTTCCCACCAACAGAAACTTGGCTTGTAAGACGTGTACAAAAACCCATAGTGCTGCTTGAAATACTGATCTGTCAGGCGATGTTTGTTGCGGAGTGTCAGCAGCAGTATGGCAAGCGGTATAGCCACGCAGCAGATGAACACCAGTGGTAGCCCAAGCCCCAGTACTAGCCACCTGTGGTGGCCCACCCAGCACTGGTGGTTCATATCTAGCACCCAAAACCTCCCCACAGATGCTGCTTCATACGGTGCTTCCACTGGTTGGTCAATCAACTTGCATGCAAACATGTTGAATGTGGTGCGGCAGATAGAAGGATAGAAGAAGAAAAGCACCACTAAGGCAGTCGGCACAATCTTGCTGCGCACTTTACGTGCCTGATCTGCAAATGTAAGCTCTAATTTCAGCAGCGCCATAAGCATAGCGCCGGTGCTTTCCAGAGCCAACAGAAAGAGCAGCATAACAACAGGCAACACCAGATAAAACAGCAGTTTCTGCACACTTACAGGCAGCTTTGCATTCGTGTTCAGCAGGCACTGTATGTTGAGTGTCTCTGCGCTGTTAGCTGGTGACCAAACCCATGCCAATGCCTTGAAAGGATATGATAGCGTGGATGGCCACTCGATGCTGAGACTATAGACAATCAGCAAATACTGTGAGAACAGCACCAAGGGCTTCAACAACTGAGAAGGCAATATGGGTGCTGTTGATGCATTAGGGCTGGAAGAGTTGCCACTTGCTGCTGTACTTGTGGAGAATCTAGACATGCCCGGCAATCTGAGAAGCACTGATGTTCCAGCTTGGCTGCAGCCATGACCAGGGCCCAATCCGTGCAACCTTCTATGTGCATCGTCACTTTCTGCTGGTTGAAGCGACATAACACACAATACCTTCATGACTACGAGCATGCCAGCAGCTGCTAGCAAATACAACCAAATTATGGTTGATTTAGGCATGCATTTGGAGCAGGTGAAGGATTTGGTGGTGCCGTAACCCTCAGAGCACAACCCACAGAGGTTCCCATGGTAGGCAGGGGTGCACTGCATGTCTTGGTATGTCCTGGTGCCTGCGCAGGAGCCTGTTAGTGGCCAGGTACTACTGCATGCCTGAAGAGCACTTCTGTCCCCTTTACAAGCTTCTTCATTGGGGCACCTGCACCACATGCAGGTGATTGTTTGTAGGGGGTTTGTTGATTTGGGTCTGCACTTTGTACTCAGAATACATACTCAGAATATCTATACATACCAGTAAACAGGTCTAATAGACAGGTGACACCAGCAACACTCACTGAGGTATGGCATATTGACAATCAATGAAGTAGCCAACGATGCAAAACTCTCTCGTCCACTGCACTGCTCTTAAGCGTGCTATTGACAGCTGTGATGGGAAACACCAGGGCTGCAAACTGCACAATAATGTTATGGTTTGCTGGCATTCTATGTGTGGCCGCTCCAGGCCCCCAGAACCAAATGGGTGGGCCCGGCGAGAGCCCGCAGACACAACTCGATGTGCTAGCTGCAGCTGACGGTAAGTTTCAGTAGCAGCTCCACTTGCCTGTGCAGCTGGTTTGATGCTGCAGATGAGTGCCACCAGCCCGGTTGAGACACGATGGAGAAGCCGCCAGGGCAATCTGCTCCTGATGGACATGGCTCACACACAGCGCTGGTGGGCTTCAAACTGTTGAACGACAGAACAGACACAAGGACACTTTGTGATGGTGGATGTCAAGGGTTGTGTACATGAATGGTGTGAACACATGCACTCACATATGACATACTGAACCTCCGTGGCTGAGTTGCTGCATGATTAGTAATCAGCACCAGTAATCTGCTGAGGGCGCACAAGTAACAAGTAATCCTGCTACTTGCTGCTTGGCTGCTTGTGACAGTTCAGTGACTCCCTGCTGACTGCAGTCCTGCTGCCTGTGGGGTGCAGAATGGACCTTAGCAAGTCTCCTCCTGGACTCAACGGTTGCAACGTGACCCAGATAACAACCTGCTATGTACATGATGCTCCAACACAAGTTTTCTGAAAAGAGTATCATATTCTGATGCCAGTTTAAGCTGCCCAGAAACAACAAAGCTGCAGCACAGGTGTGTATACTGCAGTACAGAACCCAATGCGACCCCAAAGGGACCACACACACCCCCATAGTAACTTGCCTGTACGTATTCACTGGGCAAACATCACAAGCATCAGCTGCAGGTGTCACCTCCCCTCGCTCACACGGCCGAACTTGCAACTTCACATCCACGGGCTTGATCCCCGTATCGTAGTCAGAGACAAGGATATACCTAACAAGATATGTACCCTGCGGCTCACGCACTTTAACGCTGAGATACGCCATACCATCTAATGCACTGCGGTTAGAACCGAGGAATGTTTGACCACCTGTCATGTTGTTGACCTACACCGCTTGAACCAACATACCATCACAAGGCAGGTCATAATAACCCGTCACATTCAATACAGCATCCAGAATGCCGACATTTGCTCCTAAGCGACTCACAAAGTTTTGGACATCAGAAGGAGTCAACAAAGTCAGCCTAGTAGTGGTGACAGCATAGCTGGGACTGAACATGGCTGTGTTAGATGCCCCTTGCAGTGCCTGTTGGACTGCTACAGGTGTGAAGTTACTACTGCCAAGGTACATAGCACCCCCCACGTTGCCAGCCTTGTTATCAACAAACTGAGCAACGTCCTTAATGACTAATGATGCATTGTTAACGGTATACATGGCTCCACCATCTTTTGTAGCTTGATTGCTCACAAACCTGCCCGCAATGCTGGCGTTGCTGACATCTTGCAAGTACACTGCGCCCCCAAACACGGCTGTATTATTCAGCAAGGCACTGCCAGCCTGCATGATCAGGCGTGCGCTGTCTTGAACATAAATGCCACCGCCGTCACGTTTTGCTGTGTTATTAACAATCACGCTGCCATCCAACAATTCCACGGCTGAGTATTCTCTGGCAAGTATTGCTCCACCCTGTACTGACGTGTTATTCACAAATTTTGCTGACCCGCCATCAGTGGCCCCCCCTACTGTTGCTTTGGCAGACATCCCCAAAGACACTGCACCACCCCCTGAAGCTGCAGTGTTATTGACAAACACACCACTAAGAATGGTTGC
>NSMO01000407.1:0-15021 GCA_002588565.1 Coelastrella sp. UTEX B 3026
CAGTAGCAAAAGCGACCTACAAAGCAACCAGGCAGGTGACAGAGGCGCTGTCCCTCGAGACCGTTGTCACTGACACCCTGGAGTTAAACATCCCAGCGGCAGCAATGGCAGCCAGCGCCGGCAGCGGCAGCACTGACAAGGTGGACTCCAGGCTTACGGAGCAGCAGCGCACTGGTGCCTTGGGAGAGGTCTTCTTGTTCAGCTTGTTCAAGGAGATTCTGCCTGGCTTTGATGAGAGTTGCTGGAGGTCTGGCAGTAGGGTCCACATCGGCCTACCGTCACTAGGCAAGGAGCCATCATTTGACTTCTTGTACGAGGACGTAGCTGGCAAACTTACTGGCGTAGAAGGCACTTTGTGTGCAATTGAGTGCAAAGCAACAAGTGGTGATGCTGCTGTAGACGGCCGGGCCCGGGCAATCCCGATAACGACGTCTGAATGGGGATTGGCTCAGCAGCTGCATGGTGATCAGTCCACAGCATACGTCGTTGTGAGGGTTGAAAACGCTAGAGACGGGTGTACACCTAGGATTGCTGCTATATTGGTAAACCCGGTAGAGCTGATGTATCAAGGAAAGCTCGCTATTACTGGCCAAGACCTACAACTAGTGAAGTTTCCGTTGCTGTGACTGAGGACTATCTGTATGTCTGCTGGCGTGTGGGTGATTTTTGCAGTGGTTGTCTGGGTGCTTGCTGAACCTGTTGTACCTACATCACTGCTTCTCAAATGCAATCTGCACTTGAATGTCATTGATGACGTTTGAGGAACAGCACTATGTATGCCTGAATGGTTTTGTTACTGGTTGCAGTGGTTGAAGAAGTGTTGCAAGTATCATAGGGACGGCGTCTCCTTTGTATAGTCCTCATTCTTGTGCTGTCAACATGTACAGTATGCATCCGCATCGCACTAGGCATCAGCAGCAATGCGAACGTCTGCTTGCTGGCTTTGTGATGAACGTGGTTGATGTTGGCACCCAGACAAAAGCAAGACAGGCCAGGATTAACGTTGTAGTTGCACACACTGCCATTATTGGGCTTTGGTACATGCTTGCGCAAAGCGATTTTGCTAGTGATAGAGAAGGCGTTGACAGGCTGTTTGCATCGTTTCACGTTCATTTGCTGCAATGCATTGCCACCCTGTTCCTGCTTTCTTCGGCTCATTAGAGTGACAGTAGTTGTGCAGCAGGTGTCCATCATCTTGTAGGCGGGATCATCACGTGTGCTACTGGCCAGTGGAGCGGGACCCGTTGTCCATATGTGCACTCAAGCATATGCCTGTTGGAATTGTCATTCAAAGTCTTGATTATGATACCAGCATCATTGTCTGGTTGTGAGGTGCACATCACACGTGGCTGAAGAGCTGGATCAGCGTCAGTCACGGTCACTCTACAAAGTTTTAGCTCATGCAACAGGAAATGCAAAGCAAATAGCTGAATACTGCTGTATTATACATGCAAGGGGCCGCCACCCGATATATACTTCTGCCCCTGCTTCTAGACTGCTCTGAACCCTCCGAAGGCTGGATCTTGCACCGAGGTATGTGGAGGTTCTGGCACCCTCACCTGTACATCGAAACAGACGGTTTGCCAGCTATGCTCTTGACTCAGGCAAGGGTCTTGGCTCGGGCAAGGCTCTTGACTCGGGCTGGCTCTAGAAGTTCCACTCGCCTTACACGTGACCGCGTGCTGGGTGCTAGTTGCAAGCCGTCCGCTGTAGAGCGCATGGCCTGCGCGGACACGGCGCCGGGCTACGTATAGGACAGCTGATCGCGATCGTCAGGGACACAACATTTCCGTAAGCTCGCGCGGAGGCCACTGAGCGTGACGGACTCAAAACGAGCACTCTGTAACGATGTTTCCGGCAGCAAGGGAGCTATCCGGGGGGAACCCCCGCACCGCTGCTGATCGGGCGCAGAGCATCAACCATGCTCGGCGGCACATGCGTGTACGTACACATCAGAAACGTGTATGCCAGAAGTTGCTGCGCAGCAATTGTGACTTCCGCTTGTGTGCCACAATGTCTTCCGCGGGCAGATTATGTGTCCGACACGTGCAGACCAACGTGAGCAAAGAAAAGTGTTAACCAATCTGGCAGTTGCAACTATGCCGACGTAAATTATGAATCCGAAGACAACCCTCGGCCTATGAGTTTACAGCTGCCTATGGAAATAACCAGCGATCAACAACTGACAGGGCTATCATGGTTGGCCCAGTACTTCAACTTTGAACTTTATTTGAAATAAGGGCACTTGCATATGGGGTGCAGGCGATGCAGATACGATCAAGCCTGCAACACTAGCTACTACGACCCCCGGGCTGCCATACCATAGCACAGCTGCATACTACAGAACACATGTTTCTTTGTCTCTCCGCAGCTCAGGTCGTCCACCAGCTATAGCTACTGGCTTATGGGGGTTGCTGGCGCACGAGTGCGGGAGGCTGCAATGCCCTGCCACTGCATACGAAGCCATTCATGGTACTGTGCAGTACTAGGAGAGACGGCTGCACCCCCTCTTGCTTGGCCAGTGTGTACTGTGTAACGTATGGCCAATCTCACGCTGTTTGGCTTTGATAATATGTAGGCCATATCATGTACGGCATGGGTAGCGAACATGACCATTCCTGCTGGCAATGCCAACAAACCGCTGCTCCAGGCGCAGCATTGGTTCATGGCTTTGTGAAGCATTAGGCTTGCTTCCACGGCCACAGGGAGGTGCGCGATTGAGGGCCTTGAGGTACTTAGCCCGGGGTACTTAGCCAAGCACCCAATACTCCAGTATTGTTTGGTCCATTGCTGCCGATTGCCATGCCAATATGCCATCTGCTCTGACGTAACAGGACTTCAGGGCCGGTATTAGAGAACGCCCTGGCAGAGTACTGGGACTGATGCACCTCACAAGGTGTAAGGTTGCACCCCCATGCCCTGTACATTTTGTGGGCTCACAACCTCCATTTGTTGGCACTCTGGCTCTTTTACCAAAGCTGCCGGCACAAGGATGTAATCCTGATTACTGCCAGATTTCGTGCGTGCTGCAGCTTGTGCAGCGCCTGCTGTTGCATCGCTGGTGCTTAGAACAGCACCATGGGGTGCAACCTCCGGCAGCTGTTTACGTAACAGGTAGTACTGTTGTGGACGGGATGGGTGGCCAATATCAGAGGTAAAACTGGTGTTTGTTGTGAAATCTTGCACCAGGGACAAGGCGTCGGGGTACAGCTGCAGGAACATGGAACATTGCAACAGTGTCAGTGAGCCGTCAATGGACAGGCAACATGGGCTGTTGGTGCACTGCAGCAGTTGCATCTACCAAAACCATCCTTGGCATCAAGATGAGTGCCTTGATGGCAGTGTTCAATACATGCCAGCAATAGATCAGACCCTGCAGAGACTGACAAATGCAGGCCTACTCTTTTGTACAAGTGAACCAAAACTGGACTAATGGTGGCCATGATCTATAGCACAGCAAGCAAGTCTTGCCGATACAATATTCAATGGCTTTGCAAGCCTACCATGCTGTAGAGCAGTACAGCCACCTCTCCCTGGAAATAGCTTTCAAGGTCTGCCAGAGCCACCACCCCAGAGTCATCAGCCAGGTTGCGAATTGCCTCGTTTAGCAGGAATGTGATCAGCTGATGCTTGCGAATGTGCTGCATGTAGCCGCCAGCAACCTGAGAAAACACACACAGTACAATGTACTCACAGAGCCTGATGACATCAAAAGGTGACAGACCGTGCAGCAGACATGTAGAAGTGCGCTAGTTCCTACTGTTGTATAGTCCCTGCCGGGGCATGCAGACAAAGTTGCATCTGTGTGCACAGGCAGTATAAAGCAGCCAAAAGCACACACTGGTTTAGCAGGGAATTGCAGTGAGACGTGCAGGGTGGACAAATACTATGTGTATACAGTCATGCATCATTGGATTGTCCGTGTATCAAGCAGTAGGCCGGAGTGCAGCTGCACAAACGCTGATGCTGTCACTCAAACACCAGCCCAATGGGTTTTCAGCATCACTCGCCCCAAGATCACACACTCACTACACATCAAGATGAACCCAGACACACACACGCAGTGTGGTGTAAAGAATCCAGTGCTATCAAACAACAAGCCCTGCATTGTTGTGTGCAACCGTTGGTGACTTGGTCTCACCTCAACGTGATCTGCTTCTATCAACTTCAGCACCGGGCAATCATCACTCCTGATGAACTCCCCCAAGCTGCAACCCGCGGGCTTCAACTGATCAGGCAGCAATTGCTCCAGGCTCACCAACGGCACACGAGCTTGTAACAGATACCCAGGCTCATCAGCAAGTATTAACATAGCCCGTGATACTGCAGTGGACCCCTGTGCTGAGCTGCCTGGGCTAACTACTGCTGCTGCTTCTGCTGCTGGGGTGGCAATTGTAGGGTCAGGGGTCATGGCTACTGTTGCTTGCTGCTGGGGAGCTGCTACTGATGCAAACAAATGCAGCAAGGCTAGTGAACGGACTTCATTGGCTTGTGAGGGTGTTAGTCCTGTTATGTTTATTTGCTGTAAGGCTTCTAGCAAGTTGTGCTGCTGCTGCTGGTGCTGCTGAGCACTACCAGCAGCAGTTTCAGCAACAATGTCTGCATTCACACGAGGCAGGTTTGAGCCTAATGTGACGGCAGCAGCTGCAGCAATGTCCTGCACAGCCTCTTTGGATGGCTGCAAGCTTTGCTGCTGCTGCTGCTGCTGTCCTGCTGCAAGTGTCGGATCCACTTCTCCCTGTGGCACAGCTGCTGCTGCTGCTGCTGACTGGGTATTGGCTGCAGGTAGCAACTGAACGAACTCAGAACTGGTGAATCCTGCTTCACCTCCTTCAAAAGCAGCAGCAGCAGTGGCATCATGAACCTCCTCAACCTTGCTGTGTTCAACCACCATGTCCTGCCGCTGTGCTGCCACTGCCATGGATTGGGCATGAAGCACCTGGCACTGCTGCTCCTGCTTGACTGTCTCGTCCTCCTTCTGCTGCTGCTGCTGCTGCTGTTTGCTTGCACCCTGCTGCTGCTGCTGTTCAGCTGCCAGTGGCAGCAGTTCAACAAGTGCAGACTGTTCTGCAGCATCAGCAGTTGCCCCAGCGGCACCAACTGACAGCAGCTCAGCCACAGAAGTCTCTTTCTGCTGCTGTTCACCCTGCACTGGCCGCTGATTGGTGTCGTCCTCTGCTCTCTCTTGCTGCTGCTGCTGCTGCTGCTGCTCTTCACCTTGCACTGGCTGCTGTTGATTGTGATCCTCTGCTCCATGCTGCTGCTGCTGCTGCTGCTTTGCCCTGTGTAGATCTCTAGTGACTCCCTCATGTGCTGGCAGCACATACACCACTAGTTCACGATCAGCCCAGACGGGCAATCTTGCCTCCTCAGATGGCACCAACACTAAACCCTTGTCGGCTAATAGGGTCTCACCACACAGGAAGACGCAGTCAGCTACAAAGCTCTTGGTGTTGCGGTACAACTGCAAACAAAACAGCACAACACAGCAGTAGGTTTAGTTGCATCTGGTTGCATTGCGTCTGTTACACTGGACCCTTGTCGGCTACCAGAATCGCACAGAGGTGTACACAGTCAGCCACAAGCTCTTGGCGTTGCGGTATAACTGCACACACAACAGAACAACACAACAGCACAACACGGTAGTGAGTCTGATTGCATTTGAATGCATTGCATTTGTCATAGTACACCCTTGTCGGCTAACAGGGTTGCATGACTGAGGCGTAAACAGTCAGCCACACTGCTCTTGGTACCAACTGTGGAATAACTGCAAACAGACTAGCACAACACAGCACAAGAGGCCGTTCAGCCTGGGTCTGAACAAACTGTTTGTGTGCTAGCTAGCTAGCTGAAGTCATACATTCAGCTGTCGTGCCTGGAAGACTGCTGCTCCCGATGATGAGCTGCCCAGTCTTGCATTGTCTCAACATAACTAGCGCTCACGACTGGTGAAGCGGCTGCCACAAGCCACGCAAACAACAAGCCAACCACCTTTAAAAGCCCCGTACCTCTTTATACAAGAGCAGGGGATGATAAAACCCTGGTTTATTGACGAGCTCCTCCAGATCCCTGACAAAGTATATCCTTGTGAGCCCGTAGTGCTTCTGTCTCAGGTGAGTGACCAGGTTTGACAGCAGGCGCTTCAACAGGCGGTGACGTAATATGACATCCATGTAACAGGGGACAACCTGGGGAGGACAGCAGCAGCAGCCAGTTGTTTGCTAAACCAACATGTACGCCGGAAAGATGTGTATGGCACATATATGTGTACAGGCTGTGGCATGAAGCTGGTTGGGCAAAAGCACAGAATCATAACCTCCTCACTACAAGATATATGTGTATCGATTAAACAGCACTAGAAAACCTGTGTGTGCTGTCTACATGCCTAAACTGTGAACACTAATGCCTCACAACTCACCATAGCTTGTTCTGCGGCATCATCTCCACCACTCCCTGTTGTCCTGACAAGTGTTGAGCACCTATAGCTCTTGATGAACCTGCTGTCACTGCAGTTACTGGGCTGAAAGTGTGGCGGGAGCACCAAGTCTTCGACTGGCACATCAGCTGTTGTGACGTTCTCGGGCTCACAGGCTAGCTCAAGGTGGTAGGGTTCACGACCGAGGGTTCCAGCAGCGGCTGCTGCTTGCTCTTGTTTGCCTACTGCTGCCGAAAACTGCAAGCATGACAAGAACATTTGCAAGCAGCATGCATAGCATATGTTAGAACACGTTGAGTTGTTTTGTTTTGGAAGATTGAGATTTTGGCTGCTGGTTCTCTGCTGCAGCTGTGACTGCTGCTGCTGCTGCAGGGCCACATCAAGACGTCCTGTAGTGAAAAGTGCTTTGCCACACAGTACACGCAAAGCATAGGACCCTGCATAACCAAACCATAGCTTACCAAATGCAGCAGTGCCACAGATCTCAATTCATCCCGTTCATCATTACGTAATCCTGACAAATCCTGGCGTGCCAGCAAAGCATGTAACGCAGTTGACATCCATAAAGGCGCTGACTCATCAGCACCATGCTGCGTGATGGCCTTGCCGTCCTGTGCTTTGCCGCCAGAAGCACCACCTGCTACTGCTGCTGCTGCTGGTGAAGGCAGATTAGCTCTTGGGAATGGGATAGGCGAATGAGCTCTGGCTTTGCGGCTGCCTGCAGCTAGTGCTGAATCTGCTGCTGCTGCTGCCGGTTTGGGTGTCTTCAAGCCCAGGATTTGCTGAGCACCTGGCAGATCTGCTACCTTGAACTCAGGGTGCTCCATGCTCGCACTTCTAGACAGGCTGTGGCCCCTGTCAGATGCCACTGCAACTTTATTCCTATCTTGCCCGGCAGCAGCTGCTGCTGCTTCTGCAGGATCATGATCTACTGCATGTTGATCGATCACACCCAAACCTCGGACCACTGCATTTGCACCGTGATCACTGCCATCTGTATCCTCGGTTGGCACCCATCTATCCGCTGCTGCTGCAGCTGCTGCTGCTGGGGTGTGATCTGGTGGGGGATCATTCAGGTGTTGATCATCAATCCAGCCGGTATCAGATCCAACCTTGAGCACTTGACGTTGAGCACCAGCGTGGTGGGGCAACCTGGAACCAGGGCATTGCAGTCACAGCAGTGAAGCTCGTAACATGTTAGTGTACCACTTCAGCAACTTGGCCACTGTTAACCATTAACTGCATTGGCCATGTCTGCACCGGTTCACTAACATCACTGACTGAGTATCCGACCATTAAAAAAGTTCACTCTGGGAACTTCTGACCAGATCACATGGAAGCCAGCCATGTTTGTAGGCCACAACAAAGGCCCACAATCGGACACAACTGCTGCACTGCACACACAGGCAAGACGAGCATCAGCTTGCGGCATGAGCTTGGCAGCATCAGCTTGGTAGCAGCAACTTGCCCAGTAGGTCTTGGTTCAAAGGAAACTTCTTCGCCACACACTTCTTGGTCTCCCTACCTGTATACAATCCTGTGTTTGTTGACCTTGTCCTTGAAGGGCGCCACCTCAGTGAGCTCATGAGGCACCAGCTTGAACATCTTATCTTGGATCATGACACCCAGGGGCCCTCCTGATACGTTGTCAGCGACAAAGTTGACCAGCGAGCGGTATAACTGCAAGCACATCAAGCAGGTGGGCAACATTTTGGTATTTACCCTTGGGGCAGGTGGCAGCGTCTGTGCCGAGTGCATGAGTTGGAGGTGCATGCTGTTGTGACAAGGCCAGCTCAGCAGTCGGTGGTGCTAGGGTCAATGCTGGGACATGCACCAATGCTGCCCCAAGGATACATACACACACATACTTGCATACAGTATTTAGTAATTGTATACAGTGGCAGTTGCAGACATTCTGTGCACATGAAGGCCTTGGCACAGTCTCCGTTTCTGGGCTGTGCTCACTGATCAGCAGATTAGCTATGCCAACACTGAAGCACGCCCTCAGTCACTCCCAAGTCGCAGTAGGTGATGAATGCGATGTTTCTTTCGCGTCCTGCATCACAGGATTGTGGCACCACTCTCCACGGTGCGTAATCGGATTGTAGTGTGAAGTGGTGGAATCAATCCTGCAAAGTCCTCAAACTGCAAAACAGTCCTTGCATATGCCCTGTGATCCACCTCACCATTCTGTACAGCTGTAGCGGTGCGAACTCATCTGATCCAGGTACAGGCTCCCACATATCACGCAGTGTCAGCACTCGACTGCTGCTGCCACCAGTCTTCTGCTGCTGCCGCTGCTGCTGTAGCTGGCGTGTGAGCTTGAGCAGCAGACGCCGCAGCACCTTGTGACGCCGAACTGTGTGCATGTAGCCACACTTCACCTGCAGGACAAGTTGGAACAACAGCAACAGATACAACAGTCAGATGATACCTGGGGGCAATGACACATGGTTAAAACACGACAATAACAGTGTGCTGTGTGACCAGTTGCTGTGGCCGTCTGTTCACCAGCTGTTTGTGTGCGCTTGTGGCCATGCAGCAGAATTATCCATGCACAACATGAATGATTTGGATCCACAGAGCATGTCTTTGTCCAGATCGCTGGCTGCAGCGTATTGTACAACAACAAGTGGCTGCTGTCAATCTCTGCCATGTTTGCAAAGAAGCTCTGCAACTGGTTTGTCAGGCCTGAGATAGTAAAACCAACCGCCTACTGTTTGCGAATGCCCCGCACCCCCGGGGCCACGCCCCGCCACCTCACGCAGCCCTCTCCTCTCACCTTGAACTTTCCCTCCTCCACTTGCTCCATTGTCCCACACTTACTGCTCTTGATAAACCTGGCCAAGCTGCAGCTGCTGGGCAGCAGTGCTGCTGGGAGGTCCACTTGATCCACTGTAACAACCATCTCACACACGTTGAGTGGCTCACAGGCCAGCTCTAGCTCAATGCGATCACCAGATTTGTTTGTGAGACCAAAGGGGGCGGAAGCGGCTACCCTGGCAACCTGTGCGGTACAGCAGCAGTACAGCAGGCAGCAGCACATGTAGCAGGCAGTTGGTCAGGTTGCTGATGTGACCTCAGTGCAGGAGGTGATGCTGCATTGCAAGATTGGCATGCTATTGTCCTACCAGTACAGAAGAATCCTTGGTGTTATCCGAGAGCAATACTCAAGGCCAGAGCAGCACATCCTTACAGGTGAATTCACAGTGAAGTGTTAGCAGCTTAGCCAAGCTGTTGACCAGTGATACCTGCTGTGGCTTAGCTCCTAAGCGTCTTGCATTGCTCCCTTGTATGGTGACATACCGGGTTTCAGATCACAGCTACCAATTGATCTGCAAGCCAATGCAGCAAACGCTGACACGCTGGACAGTCCTACAGTATAGACTCCACACACCTTATGCAGCAGTATCAGTGATCTGATCTCATCCCGCTCCTCACTCCTGAGCAAGCTCAGATCAACCTTGGACATGATCACATCCAGCTCAGACTCACGGCGATCTGCTGATCTGTCACGATCACGTGCACCAGCTTGGCTGCTGCCATCAATGCTGCGACTGTGAGCGCGATCTGGACCACCAGATGCATTTGCTGCTGCTGCTGCTGCTGCTGCTGCTGTTTGATCACGCATAGCATGCATTGATACGTCCCGGCTCCTGCTGACGCTGCGACGATCCGCATGATCTCTGACTTTTCCATGCTTATCTCTGTGTGCACTGCCATCCACTGCTGCTGCTGCTGCCAGCTCAGCTTGATCCAGCAGCCGATCTATATCAGCAAAGTCATCCTCTGCTCCTGCTGCCGCTGCCACTGGCGACCTGGCAGCAGCAGCAGCAGCAGTGGGCTGAGGCCTATACCGCTTGGTCCCCCCAGGACTCATGAAACTGCCAGGCTGTCTACCTAAAACCCCTGGGCTGGGACTCCTGCTGCGTTTTTTGCTAGTACCAGTACGATCAGCAGTCCTACCCCTGCTTTTGCTGCTATAATCATACTGCCTGCTGCGCTTGTGTGCGGGGCTGGCCACATCTCTGCTATCTGCGGGTCCCTTGTCACTGCTGCTGCCATTGCTGTCAGCAGCAGCAGGGGGTCTGCCACGGCGGCTGGCACCATGCTGCTGTGATCTATGTAACCTTGGACTTGCTGCAGCAGCAGCAGCACCACGTACAGGCGAGCTATGTCCTGCTCCTCTACTGTATCTCTCCCTCCCCCTTCCAGGACTGACACTTCTGCTTCTGCTCCTGCGTCTAGCAGGACTACGCCCACGCCCTGCTGCTGCTGCTGCCACCTTCCTGGGCCTGAGTCCATCAGCAGCAGGACTCGTGACGGCATTACCACCACGTATATCCCCTACTGCTGCTGCAGCTGCTGGGGCAGTGGGTCCTCTAGGAGAAACTGTTCGCATATCCCAGGTTGCAGCTTGCTGCTGCTGCTGGTGCTGCTGCTGCTGCTTAGATCTGCCTGCACCATCAGCACGCCCACGCCCAATGTTATGAACTGAGCCCCGGCGCTGCTGCTGCTGATGCTGCTGAGCGTACTCAGCATCAGCATGCCCTACACTGCTGTACTGCCCCTCGCTGTCCTGCTGCTGCTGCTGCCGTCTACGTTTACTGTCCCTATCACCACCAGCAGCAGCAGTAGGTTGTGGTTGTTGCTGCTCCCTTCCTCCACCTACACCACCCTTTGCTACTACCTCCTTCTGCTGCTGCTGCTGTCCCTGCCTGTGCCACCCCGCCTCAACCAGCTCCCGCTGCTGCTGCTGCAGCTGTTGATTCATCTGCCTGGCCCCTGCCACAGCAGCAGCAATCGCATCTCTAACACCAACCGGTGCATTCGGCACAAATGCATCTTCTCTACTATCCCAAGACCACCAGCTGGTCGTCACTACTGCTATGGGGTGGCAGCTGTCATACAGTAGACCCTTGGCATCATATGTTTGAGGTGCATTGCCAACAGCCCATTGCTTTCGAGCTGCTGCTGGCAGTTGCTGCTGTAAGAGATCCATCAGCGGTCCGTTTGGGTTGTAGCTGATGAAAGTGTGGCCTGTTAGCGGTGTGCGGCGCCTGCTGCTGCCAGGGGTGTTGGTCGAGATTTGGACGTTGCCACGAGCGATGTGCAAGCCACCCTGTATGTGATGGCAGTATGACAGCGGTATCTGCTGTTGACAGTAGACTGTTGCAGATGCTACATTATGTTGAAGCTGACCCCTGTGACACAGCAGCATCTGTTGATGCTACTCGCCATTGTGGGCTGCTGCTCCTGTCTCTGCTGCTGCTGCTGTCCCTGCTGTCCCTGCTGTCCCTGCCAGTGCTGCTGAGCAGATGATGCACCATGCAAGAAGCTTAATGCACCACTATATGCAAACCACATGCGCAGACAGCTTTCTATCAGACACACTTTTCGCAAATCGTCTCCACTTGAACACAAAACAGTCAGACTTGATCTCATACTAATGTTATTTCTGAAGCCCTTTAGCTCACCATTTTCCCTCCTTCATTGCACAGCAGTTGCATAAACGTCCCCAGTCCCTCCACATCTCTCTTCCCCTTCGGCACCAACACCAGCGGCGACAGATCCCACCCCGCAGATAAAGCAAACCTCAACCTGCTCCTGCTGCCAGGGCTAGCCAACCCAGCAGCAGTGACACCGCCAGCTGGAGCTTTACTCCAAACATCGGACTCAAAAGTACTGGCCCTCGTGTTGATTGTGAAGTCCAAGGTTTTGGGAAGTTGCCTGTATCTGGCCCAATAGATTGTGTTATCTTGGTTTGTGGCAGTTCCATGTGTGTGGTTAGATGTGAGGGTTGGTGGGGTGTAGAGATGTCCACAGGCACTGAAGGTCCCGGACAAAGAGCCGTCTGCAGTGCGCCAGGTCACATCTCCGGACCACACCTGTGCGAGGACAGCAAGACAGCAAACAATAGGTGGTTACATGCACCTGGCCCACGTATGCCAGTGGCTGCAGTCTAGTTGGGCAGCCATTGGGCGGTCTGTTGTATGTGACATGCTCAAGGATTCACGGGTGCACATGCCACACAGAGCCACTGACAGCTTGCCAGCTTATTATACCCTGCAGAACGTAACATAATGAAGCAGCTGATAGTGGACAGTAAACACAACACTGATGATTCAACATGCATTCCAGACGCTAATCTCACACTTCGGATGATCTGGAACGTGTGAATGTAACGTGTATCATACCAATGTTTCAACTTCCTTGTAGCACAGTGCACACTCCGGGCCCAGCCCAGGTCCATCCTCTGGTAACAGCTGACCACCACGCAGCACTGGCTCACTACCAACAAGGTACTTGGCACGCCTGCTGGATACACGATACGGCTTGAGAAATGATGGCGATGCTGCCGCTGTGGGTTTGGCAGCAGCAGCAGCAGCAGCAGCAGGGTGTGGTGGTGTGCTAGCTGCAGCTGTTGATAGTTCTACAGCTGCGGCTGCTGCTGCTGCCAGCGGTGGAGGGGGATACTCAGCCTTGATCTGGGATCCGTGGCCAACAGGCACAGCGGTCTGCTGTGCATTGCTAGCAGCAGCAGCAGCGGCGGCGGCAGCAGCGGGGTTTGCCAGTGGCACTGCTGCAGCTGCTGGTAGGCTTGCAGGCCCTGGTCCAGCATACTGCATCGCCGGACCCTGCTGCTGCTGCTGAAGCTGGTGCTGCATGAGGAAGGGTGTATCTAGCATAGGTGGTGGTGGGCCTCCTGCTGCTGCTGCTGCTGCTGCTGCTGCTGCTGCTGCTGTGGGCATGTGTAACCCGGGCATCATAAACCCAGGTGGGATTGCCCCAGGTGCACCATGCAAAGGAAACATTTGAGGATGTGGCATGAATGCAAGCCCAGCAGATGGAGGGGATAACATAGAAGGTGGATACAGTACTGCTGCTGGACCCCCTGCTGCTGCTGCTGCTGGTGCTAGGGGTGCAGGAAGATGTCTTCCTGCTGCTGGTGCAGCCGCAGCTGGTACTGGTGGTGTTGATAGGGATTGCCCTGGTGCTGCTGTGATCTGCTTGTGTTGCTGTAGTAAGTTGTTTATGAGATCATCAAAGGATGTCAGATCATCTTCAGCATCAAGGTACTCCCTGCAGACAGTTTGTGACATGTGTTACATGTGTTTGCTGTGCATTACCAATCAGCAGGTTCTGTGAGGAACATCCGCGATATAGCTGCAGCATGTGTGTATGATACATCAGGCACACCAATTGCGATGCCAATCCGCACGAGCGGACAAAATTTCTAAACGCGGAGTAAATGATGTTTTGTTACTGACAATGCAGGGCACGCAAGGATACTGTCATGAGTTTGCATCAATTTGATGTACGTCATGAATGTTTAGATGTATAATACGTATTTGTTCTCAATCAACACACGCTGGCAGCTACTCACGCATCATCGGGGTCCAGCTGCTGGAGCTTCTGTTGAGCATCACAGTAGTCACACAACACACGCAGCAGTTGCATCCTGCAGGTCACAGGGGCCCAGCATCAGGTCAAACAGCCAGCCAGCCAGCATCTTACAGCTGCACTTTATGCAATAGATCCATTGGGCGGTGCCACTTGCCAAGGTATAGCTGGTGTGCATGTTCTAAATGCATTACACTCAGGATCGAAGTCGAGTGACAGACGGCTGCAAAGCCACCCTGTTGATGTCGTTGCTAATGTCGTTGATCTGGATACTGCATTTGGGTATTGGTTCACTTGTTGTCTGACGTCAGTCTGCCGCAGTGGTGGTCCCCTGAATAAAACACCTTGCGACCTGTGTGTGAGTTGACACACCTTATTGCTGCTGCTTTTATCTCCTGTGGTGTTAACCCCAGCTGGTTTGCTGCCTCACAAGCCTCTTGGAACACGGCAGCATCAGCGCTGCGAGATGGCACAAGCAGACCCAGTCAGATTTTCCAGGCCAACAAGTTATTGGATTGCTGCGGGATCGTCTGTGCAGATGCTCAGTGGTCAGCACAAGGTTGCCAATCAGTGAACAGCCCACTGCAATTGCTTGCGCATTATCTTGTGCTGCTGGCAGGGTGCTGTTTCTTGCAGCGCAGCAGACAAGAAGCTTGTGGATAAAAAGACCCTTGTGGTGTATCGTGCTGTTGCCTGGCCTGATCATCACGTTCATACTTTGTGTCATGTTGGAAGCCTCTAAGCTGATTGTCTGGTACTCTCCTGCCAACCCTACTGCCAGCAGCCTTGGACACACCAAGAACCTTCACAACCTACAAATAAACGCGTAAAATTTTCGTCGGTTGGGGGTTACGATATGCAAGACTGCAGTCAGTGATGCCAGAAGCGCGGTTCAACATGACGAGTAGCATCCGCAACAGCAGCCAAGTTGTAGACTGCCTTGGCCAACCGATTTCACCCCATAAGCTTTTCATGCTGGACCGTCGGATATAAGCGGCAAGAGCATTTCAAAGTCAATAAATAGTTGCTCTTGGCAGCCATGGTCAAGTTTACGAGTTCACTTGCTGGCTGGCAAGCACGCTCAACAGCTGCTTTTGTGTGTCTTGTTGAGCATTGGCACCCGCAGCAAGCAGCTACCTCACCTGCAGCCCTCCTGTACTGGTATCCTCAGTAATAGAATG
>NSMO01000408.1:0-14982 GCA_002588565.1 Coelastrella sp. UTEX B 3026
CTTTTGTTGAGCTGTGTGAGCGCCATCTTTGTGCTTTTGTGTGTGCAGGCGCTCTTGCTGAAGCTTGCACCCCACTGACTGAACCCCATGTTGAAGATGTGGTACAAGACCTCCTGCTGCTGCTGGGGTTGGCTGCAGTTGTGCTCCTGCTGCATGAGTTGTATTGCTGCTCTGCTGCATAGCAAGCTACCCAGGACGTTTACTCCTACTACCTGTGACAACAGCAGCAGCAGCAGTGAGTAGGTAGCAGCGGCCAGCAGCAGCAGGGGCAGCGGCAGCAGCAGAAGTTGATGGGTACGGTGTCAACATGCTCATACTGACAGCCATATTGGCCAGAGTCTTCATTGCAACATAAGCACATACAAGATGTCACAACTAGCACCCAGATCACAGTGTGTGAAACTCACAGCCTCAGCCTGACAGGTTTACATCGGCTTGTCCAAGGAAATAAGAAATTTCTTAATGAAGGATAGATAAACAGCCAACACGAAGCATTCAAAGCGCCCCCGTGAGCCCTGCTGTTGCCACCTTGCCCTGCGTGCACTGCTGCTGGCAGCGACAATAACACCGAGGTGATGTACTCGTGATGCTATGCAACTCAGAGCAGACATCACGAACTTACTCCTTCCATACCCGCCTTGTCCGTCCAGAATAAACTTGATGGGTAGCTAAGGCCAAGGCAGGATGGTATGATTTATTGGTTCGCAGTCAAGCCTGTCATATGTGGCCACATCTCACCGTTTGTATTTCACTTGGTGTCAGTTCATGCAGGAGTTTCTTCTGTGTCACCTGACCAGCATTGTTGATCCACCTGAGGGGCAGCAGCAGCAGCAGCAATAGCGGCGGTCCATGGTGTTGGCAGATGTCTGCCTGACACCCGGCTGCGAGTAAGCCAGCTACAGGTCCACTGTGTTCTTTGCATGCAAGCAGGGCTCGCATCACAGCAGCATGCACCTGGATAGTAACATTGACCTGGTTACTGCTGGCCCTGATGTCATATGTGCGTGACTGCAGCCACTGCACACATACAGAGGGACTGATAGAAGATGTGCTGGGTCGTCAACGCGGCCTCTGATGATGCAACCCAGCAGCAGTGCACATACTTGTTGATTGCGTGTGCACAAGCTTATGCTGCCTGCAGTCAGCATTTGCTGAGGCTAGATCAAATTCATCAGTTGCAAGGTTGGCGGCTGTTACTGGAGCTGCTGCTAGAACACTGCTGCTGCTGCTGCTGCTACCATAGCACGCTGCTGCTGCTGCTGCTAGTGGGCTGCTGCTCCTAGCTCACTACTGCTGCCCAACCCTGTTGTGCTCTTCGCACTGCGGCTGACACCACCTGCAGGCTGTGCAGTGTAGGTGACTAAACAGTCGCCTGCAGTTGGCAAATCCGGGGGCCCACCGCTGCTGTTACTGTTTTTGTTTGTTCCTGCTGTTGCTTTTTTTGCGACCGCTGCTGCTGCTGCCTTTGATGCTGGCACACTCCCCGATACTTGCAGCAGCACAGACTGGAAAAAAACTGTGTCTGGCCTGCTCACCTGTGCACAACCGCCAACTCTGCAGACACAAACTCAGCCAGGCGATCAACATCAGATGCCTTCGACACATCACACTGTATGCCATGAATCTGATCTGCTCGCACTGCTGAATGCTGCTGCAGGTGTTGTACTGCTGCTGTCAATCTGGGGCCGTTACGACCACAAATGACAATGTTATCTCCTGCCTGCAGGAATTCATGAGCCATGGCAAAACCTAAACCTGCAAGTGACAGACGCACTTGTTCACAGTGAGTCATGTGAGCCACAGCCATCAATGCAATGTATGACATATACAGCATGTCCCACGCTCATCATAATAGCTATCAAGCCCTGTTAACGAAATGTGACGTATGTGCATATGCTGCTGCTGAGCTTGAAGCAAGAAGTTCTTGACCTATGCGTATCTGTTATCAACAACTGCAACTTGGTATGTCCACGGATGACCGGCGCCACAGCGATGATTTTCCCGAACTTTGCGTTGAGTTGTTTCAGTGATGCTGCGGGACCAGCGCTGATGCATGCACAAACGCTGGTATCACTGAACATTTGTGGTGCTGTCAGCCACACCTCCACAGGCTGTACCCACCTTTGCTGCCTCCTGTGATAACCACATTCAGCGCCTCAGAGTTTGGTGAACTGCTTCCAGGTCTGCCAGTTGCCAACAAGCGAGTGCAAGCCCGTGTGCTGCTCTGCTGGGTGCAGCAAGCAGATATGCTTGGCCCAATGCTATAGGCTCTATGCAGCGACAGATGGTGCTGAGATAGCAGTGCCATTGGGCAAATTGTCCACTGTTACAGCTTCAATACGGGCAGTGAGGTGCTGGAAGTCGCCCGTGGCTAGACACGTAGCTGCTGCCGTCTGGTTGAACTAGCAAGGACCCGAAAAATGTATGCATAGGCAAGCTGCGTTACGTGTTGTCCAACAGCAGTTCGGCCAAGTGTTGTGTGTCCTGAAAGGACGCGAACCAATCAGCGGGACGTAAAGTGGGAGAGTGACGTTCCGGGACCGGACAACCGAACTGATGAACCGGCAGAAGCCCGTGCACCCGAGGGTTGAGCACATCTCTGTCACGACCCATACAGATGTGCGTTCCTAGCGCCAGCCACGTCACTCAGCACCCTGCGTCGCTTGTTTGAAAGCGCCTAAATAGAATACTTTCTTAGGCCAGCATAATCATGGGCTTGCTTACTATCATCAAGAAGGTCAAGCAAAAGGAGAAGGAAATGCGGCTCCTCATGGTGTACGTAAACTGCACTCGTTTTCCCTCCACCTGCACAGCTTGAACTTCAGCTGTACCAACGCGTGACCCTCTACTTACAGAGGCCTAGACAACGCCGGGAAAACAACAATAGTCAGAAGGCTGAATGGTGAAGACATCACGACGATCAGCCCCACATTGGGATTCAACATCAAAACTATGCAGTTCAAAGGGTGAGCAGCTGGTTACTACGGTTGATGTTCTTTGTGCACACCAGCAGCATGATATAGACACTCTAGGCAGTCCGTAGAGTCTGTTTGCTGGCGCTCAGGGCTTTTGGTTGGCATACCAGCTCACACACATACTGCACGATGCTTCTCAATCTCCATGCAGCTGTGGCTTAGCATTCTTACAATCGTGGGTCTGCTGCTGCGCACATGATTTCTGCGTTGATCGCGAGTGAGGTATGGTTGCTATCATACAGGTACAAACTCAACATATGGGATGTAGGCGGCCAGAAGACCCTCAGACCCTACTGGCGAAATTACTACGAAAAGACAGATGGGTTAATATGGGTCATTGACTCAGCAGACTTAGCGAGACTGGAAGACACGAAAAAGGAGCTACATTCATTGCTGCAAGAGGAGCGGCTATTTGGTGCTACTTTGTTGATACTGGCCAACAAGCAGGATATACCAGCAGCACTGTCACTAGAGGAAATACAACAGGTGCAGCACATGGGCACCTTTCGTATCAGGGTCGTGCTTTCATGCTTAGCTGTGCAAACAGCAGACTGTGTGCACTATTCTTCTGGTACCTGGCCGGCTGGTGCACTCATGCTTGACTGCAACAGGACTGCAGACTGCTGTCCGCGCTGCGGGCGGCACGCATGGTGTGTGTTTTCAGGGGCGTGCTGCTGTCATCATCCCGCTGAAATCACAGCAGACCTGCAGTCGCTTGTAGTCAGATAGTCAGCACTGCTTGGGGCCTATGCAGACCCCAACATGGTGTCTGCAGCACCACGTAAAAGCTTGCATGTCTGCAGCAGTTCGAGGTCTGCTGACATGCTGTCGCCTGCCTCTGCTGTTGCTGCTGCTTGCAGGTGTTAGGCTTGGGCAGTATAACAAAGCGACATTGCAACACGATAGCATGCAGCGCACACACGGGCGAAGGGCTGTTAGAAGGTTTTGATTGGCTAGTGTCAGATATCAGCTCAAGAATATACTTGTTTGGACACTAGGAGCAACAGTGTGGCAGTGGGGTGGCAGCTATGAAGAGCAGGGGGTTGTCTGATGCGCAGCTGTTCTTATGGCAGCAGCAACAACAGCAGCAGCCAATGCAGTGTGCATAGGGTGACTAGGTGTGAAATCAAGCATAAGCAAGATATGAGATGATGCACTTGGTGTTGGTGTATATGTAGGTTGGCGTTTACATGGGTTTGGTTGGAGTGTGACTGACAGCAGCAATGGGGCAACCCAGTGCTGCAGCATATCAGCAGTGCCACTTGCCGCTGGGCAAGCAACAACAACAGCAGCACAGCGGCAACAGCAACAGCAGGGCTGCATGGAGACCGTTATGTAGTATGCAGCCAAGTGCAGCGTGGCACGTCAACCATACACATGCTCTGGTCATGGCCAGCAGCAGCAGTTTCTATAATGCATTGACCGTGGTTACTTTTTGTTTGCTGACAGCAGCGGCATGGACAGCAGCAGTGACTGGCGGAAGCAACAGCAGCAATGGTTGAGGTCCATGGCAACTCCGGCGCCAGGAGGCCGCAGGACAATCATCGTACCATACTAACAAGTGATTTTAGATGTGATGTGAATAAGACTTACCTTTTGCCAAGTTGAAACATTTATGGTGGTAAAGACGCAAAGTATGAGCTCGTCGGTACCACACTGGCTGAGCTTTACTGCTGAACAGCTTTTCTTGCCAAGTTTCAAGTGCGTTCCTTGCCAAGTTTCTGGCTGACTCCAAACCTAGGCAGCATTGGACCAGCTCGGAGTGACTTGATACACAAGGGGCAGTGGCCGGAGTGTCTTGGCTACGTCAGCATCTGTTTGAGCACCTGGTCAGCACCTCAGTGTGCATGTGTGATGGCTGGCTGCGGGCCCCGTAGTACAGTGCGGCCGTGGGTTGCAAACCGTTTGCAACGTCATTAGGTTCATAACTTTTGTTGCAATCATATTTTAGCCTCAATTCTGCTATTGCTGTTGCTCCAGGCACTCAGAGCATGCGTTGTTACAGTCAGATTTGACCAGACGGCCGCTGACTGCGTTGTTGATTCAAATTGCATCACGATTGCCCTGGCAGGTTGCATACGACATGGATGAAGCCTGGAGCTTGTAGAATCTCGTGTGGAAGCGACTGGACAGAGTCCCAACACATACGCATTGGCTCCGTTACTTTTACATACACGGATACAAGGGCAGCATCTGGTTGGCCCAGCAAGTATCAACACAGATGAAGATACCAGGGTAATCGTGAGCCTTGGACTGCACTAACCCACCCTGTGTGCGACAAGCAAGAGCAGAAGCCTGTCATGAACACAGACACATTCAACGAGCAAACAAAGCGCCCAGCCAACCCATCAAGCGTGAAGCTGTTTCCTTGTACGGCATTAAGCCACAGCCAGCTACAGCGCTGTTCCACGCCTTATCACCCAAGCTGCTGTGGCTGCTGATCACTGTCCTGTACCACCATTAGCAAATTTAGCCAGCAGTGACTTCATACATGACACCGCTACACCCTTGAACAGGTCATGTGTCCTGAAGTCTTTCTGGTACTTTGCTTTGCACTGTTCATAAGTACAGCCCCGCTGCTTGGCTGCTTCAAGCTGTGCCTTCAACAGAGCCTTGGCCTCGGATTCAACGCCTTTGACTGCCGCTTGTGCAAGGGCGCGGATCTCAGCTGACAAGGCAGCGTCCGTTGTCTGTTTGATAGCAGGCTGCTGCTGCTGCTGATGCTGCTGTGCACCACTACTAGACACCTGCTGCTGCTGCTCCTGTGGCTGCTGCTGCTGCTGTGCATGGTCTACACCAGCATTACCATTTGCTAGCTGAGTCCTGGCCCATGCAAAGAACTGCCCATTGCCAGCCTCCGCAGCACCAGCTGCTGACGCTGCACCACCACTACTGCTACCTCCTACAGCATCGACTGGTGTGGCAGCAGCTGCTAGAGTAGGTGCAGTGGCTGCAGCAGTTGCGGGTTCTGCTGCGGCTGCTGCATCCTGCTGCTCGCTGCTCCTGCGCCTGCTGTTATACCAGGGTGGCAGCTGCGGTCCAAACACAGGACCAGGCTGCTGCTGCTGCTGCTGCTCAGATCCTTCAGCGAACATATCACCAGCATCCATTTGCTGCTGCTGCTGCTGGTGTTGCTGCTGTGATGTGGCTCGCGGTGTGTCAGACTGCTCAACCTTCTGCCTCTTGACCAGCAGATGTGGTGGCAGCTGCGGACCAATCAGGCATGCGCTGCTGCTGCTGCTGTTGGCCACCATCCAAGCTACTGCGCTTCAAGCGCCCTGGGCTGGTTACTGCTGCTGCTGCTGGCTGCTCTGGTAGGTGTGCTTGAGGCTTCATGCTGGTGCGTACATAAAACAACATGTACGCCTGCTGCTTCAGTACTGTTGGCACATTCACACGATACACCTGCACACGTTAATGAGCAACAAGCACAACACAGATCATCAGGCCACCAGACCCGCCTGAACACAACACAATGTAGCCATGAAAGATAGCAGGAAGAATGCCACCAAGACCCAGCTCAAACTGTACATTGTGCAGCAGCAGCTCTCTGCTGTCCTTGATACATTAGCCCGCTCTAGTCAACAGATTTGAGATGGATTGGACACAAACACATCATGATCTGTTCAACCACTGGCCCGTACAATCCCCGCCGCCCCACCTGTGCATCATTCATACAGTGCCAGTGTCCACTGGGAGGCACACCATCCTTCACATACGCCAGGTAGTGACCGCTGTTGGCACTGTACCCGTGATGCACCAACACACCATGAAGCTGATAGTGACCAGCACTCTCACGAACAACCTGCTGATGCTGCTGCTGGGTGCAGCGACAGCCGCTGCTGCCACTGCTGCTACACTGACACCTGTTGTTCAGACTACTGCTGCTGCAGCTGCCGTTGCTGTGGGTGCTGGAACTACTACTGCCATTGCTGTTGTAGCCATTCAGCAAGCCGTTGTTGCCGCTGCTGCTGCCATTGCTGCGGATGCGCCTGCTGGAGCACACGTATGGCTCCAAGTCCAACGTCTCGCTGAAGGCAACTTCCCGGCTGATCTTTGCTCCAAATATCCCATCAAAGCGCTTCAAGTGGATGACTAACACGTTTGGATCATCATAGACCGTCATCTGTTTGTGTGCAGGGACTAGCTGCTTGCAACCTTCACACCTGCAATTTCAAAAACACCACCACCACCCGCACAGCGTTCAACAAGCAGTGCTGTGACAACTGCTGTTACTGACAGCGCCCATGAACCCATGCTGCACACATGTAGCCCTCATCTGCACAGCTCCATAGACTGGCTGATGGCCAACTTGGTTATGAGACTTGCTGACCCGATTGCGCCCTGACTGATGTGCATCGACATGCTGCTGCTGCTGCTAATGGCCCACCAGCCACTGTAGCACACATGCTTATTCCACCACAAGCTGCTCACAACCAAGCTACTGTCCACCAAGCACAGCATGCTGTTTTGTGTCATCCGACGCACCTATACTTGTTGTCCCCATCAAGCTTCTCTACTCTTGTGAATCTTGTGAATGCATCTTCCACGCTGCTGCAGTTAGCCCCAATCTCTAAGCTGATGTCCATGCATGGGTCCCAGGTGTTGCTGCAGTGACCGCATGACAGACAGCGGACCTGGCTCTGCAGGATGCCGCCAAACAGCTGGTTCACTAGGGTGCGCGGGTGCTGTAAACCCAGCAGGGGCAGGAAAGACAGCAACATAACAGCGTGGTCAGGATTTTTGAAGACTGAGGGGCTAGCTGAGAGTGCATGGCAGCAGTATGTATTCATTCCGCAGGTGTCACATACGAGGCTGAAACAACTTTAGTGGCTACTAGGAACCAGTTACAAGGCACTATAGATCAGCACAGAGAAAATTGCCGCCAACAGTATAGTATGCGCGCTTGTGACTGAGCGGTGCAAGCAAACCCTGCACCTGAGGGAATCAGCATCTCCATCTATCAAAGGAACAACAAACCCACCCCGCGGGTGTCTAAGTGTCAGTTGGTACTGCTGATGGCAGCTGCTTCATGCCTCTGCTGCTGCGGCTTACCCTTGGAGGCCGCTGGGGGTTGTAGTTGCCTGCCTGTCTCAGCAGGTTGCGCTCCAGAGCATCAACTAGCGACCTCAGCAGCTCGTGAGAATCTTCCTGCCGGCCCCGCTGCAGGTTCTTGTTCAGCACATGTACGCTGTTATAGATAGCACTAGGTGCAACTGCGCCCCGGTAGCCATTGCTGTACTGCCCAGCTGTCAACATGCTGACTACCTGTCGCTCGAATGTGCAGCAGATGCATGGCCGGTTGTCCTTGCTGAGTTTGCAGCTGCGCGAGTGCTGCTTTGCTAGACAGATGTTCGCAAGGGGTGGCAGGTGCGCTAGACACTGCAGGACGCTGTTAAGGTAGCAGCTGTTGCCTAGGTTCTGCAGCCCTGAGCCTATTTGAACCTCCCGGCGCCATTCAGCTGACAAACACTGCATGCCCTGCAGAAGGTCACATGCAAGATGGTGTGCACGGAGCAAAGGACTAGCAAAGACTCCCCTAGTGCAAGCAAAACACGTAGCTGAGACACCGAAGCACACTGTAATGCATCCATGATTCTCAGCGCGGAAGCATGGCTCAAGCTGGATCCTACTGCTGTGAAAGGATGGCCCTCATGTAAAGGCCTAACCGGTGTCACCGCGTGCGATGCCGCAGCTACAGGAGCATCCGAAAGGCTTTTCTATTGCTGTTACCTGCTGGTGTGCGCACAGGGCACGCTGTACAGGAAGGTCGAGCGCCGTGAGCAAACCGAAGGAGGGAAACGGCTGTGCATATGTGTGGACCATGTTACTGCTGTGTAATGTCCATATCCAACACCAGCGCAGCAGACGTCTAAGCCCAGGGAAGCTGTTGAGCACAGGTTCACAATGTCCCTGAACAAGCGCACTTGTTTGCTGCCTTCAAGTAATAGAGCACACAAAACTACTGAACCAGACTGTGATAGACCAACGGTATTGATGGGGCCCTGGGATGGCCGTCGTGCTGGGTCGGTTGTAAAGCCCTTGGCCGCTCTGACACGTTCCTTTGCGACGAGCTGGAACGGGCTGAGCTCTGCAACTGAAGTTTTTTATTGCCATGAACTCTGTGTGAATGGCGCCTCACATTTGGGTAAGGCGCTGAATCACGGACGGGTACTGCTGGGCCAGGCCGATCCCAGCTTCCTGCCAGCTGAATGCGTCTGTGGGATCGCTGCGGTTGAGATGGTGACTGACCGCACTGGGCATTTATGTCACCATTCTTCAAGCTGTAGTTCATAAGCTTTCAGAACCTCAGCCGTTGTGCCACATCCCAAAAAGTTTCAAGCACGGTGCAGAATTGAGGGCTGAACTTCAGTTGAGGGTCTTGTCAAACTCGTCGCTCGCCAAACTCGTCGCTGGCCAAAGTGACTGCTTGACACAAGTTCATAATCAAAGGTCATTGGATAAGTAGCACCAGAACACGCGTAGTGCCTTTGGATTGAAATGACAAAGCATTGCAGCAAGCCTATAGCAGATGGTTTTGGCCCGAGCAGCTTTGCTTTGCTTGCCGCATCACAAGTGATTCACCGGCAATACTGTGCTGCTGCAATTTTGTGCTGCTGTGAAAATGACGAATCCGCCGCTGTGGCTTCGGGCTGCCTGCATCTTTGACAGTACACTAGGCCACACTACTTCTACCACTCACTTCAGCGATGCACAACACTGATCACTTTTTTAGCCACACGCTATTGCGCGCCTTATGCTGCTGCCACCAATGCTGCCGCCACTGCCACCAGCTCACGGGCTACCTGCCAAACAGGCAGCCTCATCACTTGCGTGGCCAAGCATGTCACTCGACCAACAATAGCACTGAGTTGCTCATGAAGGCTGGGACCAGGCCTCAGCGCAGTTCAACGCAACTGCTGCACAAGGCCATACCCAGACAGGTTTGGCTGCTATCCAGGAAACACAGCTCAACAATGCATTCTTGGTAAGCTTTGCGGTGGCGGACTTCTGCTGTGATTCACCGACCCCGCTGCTGCTGCTGCTGCACTGCTTCCAGAGCCCAAGTTACTGCTTTGCATAGCTGAGCTGCATCGCCTTCTCTGGTGTGATCTTGAAGTTCTGCAACCCGCTCATTGCTGTTGTTGATGACAGGTCACTGTCAAACTCAATGAAAGCAATCCCAGGGCGAGCTTCGACCATACGAACCTGCACAAGCACAGCAGCAGGTGTGCTCGGGGCTGATGTGCAACACACGACACACCTCCAATGCACCCCCAGCTGCTACATGACCTGCAGCTGACGCATTATGTCAAAACCATGGAGGCGCCGGCCTTGGAGTGCATAGACCCATATAAGCACAGCACAAGTGCGCAACGTCAGATGCTGACTAGAGCTACATAGATGGCATATTACTTGATCATGCAGCCAATTCAAATCCCAACGCAACCTCAAACAGTTCGAACTGATCTTGGGCTGTATACACGCGGCTGATACTTGTGGTGACAATATCTTGATTATACACCATGCAGTTTGGAAACATACAGCCCTGACACAGCAGCCAAGGTGACTGTGAAGCCAACTTCAAACAACACAACAAGATGAGCACGTTCCAAACAGCTATAGAGCTTAGCCCATACCTCCATGAAGCCTGGGTACTGTTGGAACAGCATTGTAAGCATCTGTCCAGTGGTGGCCTCAGGCAGGTTCTCAGCAAACAAGATCTTGTTGGGCAGCGCATTGCCTGACGCAGCAGCGGGGCCACCAGCAGCAGCGGGGGCGCTCTTCTGAACACGCTTGATCAGGGTCTCTGCAGTTGGTGACAACCAGGAATGGGTGAGAGTTGCTCAGGATTCATTCAGCATAGTTGAAGGTGCAGTAGCACCTGATACTACAGTAAACTGGGCTGGCTGATTAGTGCGGTGCTGCCATGTTCCAGATCTGAACCGCCCAGAAGATGTACAAGCTAGCAAACATGTAGGGGTCAGCCCAGCGCCTCATATACTGGACGGCACATAAATGCCGCTCCATGCTTGCCTAGAGGCAAGGTTGTGTGCAGTACTCAACATCGCAATCCTCCTGCTGCTGCTGCTGCTGATTCGGTGGGCCATACCTCTGGCTGCCTGGCTCTTCTTGCTGCGCTCCTTGTCCGGTTTGTAAGTGCCGTCAAGCCTAGCTACTGCATCACTCTTGGAGCGGGCAAACTGAATGCGCTGCAAAGCAGAAGACAGCACACAACAGCAACACGTGGGGGGCTGGACATGTGGGCCTGACAACAAGGCAAAGGGTATAGAAGCGGGCTTGAGTGACAAGAAGATGTGCTGCCTGCAGCAAGGGAACTGTTGACTGCTGGTGAAGCTGTGACACCATCTGTACGGCGCTTACTGTCATTGCTGCGTTATAGCTCGTATCACTGCATACTTGCCAACAGCTGCACGTAGACAGATGCAGCACAACCCAGATAACCCCCTAAGCCTAAGAACTGCTCTGCCATTTCCCGCTTGCTGCAGCTGTGCTGTTTACACACAGTGCACTGATGTCCCTCGCTGAGACCAGGTGTGTGCTGTGATGCGCCGCTGATGCTTACGATTGGTTTCTCAAAGAAGGGGAAGCCCTGCATTGTGTTCTTGGCATTTGTGGCTGCTGCTACATCTGAAAACACAATCCAGGCCTGCCCTCGCAACCGCAGTGTCTTCAGTGCTACTACATCTATGATCTTGCCGAACTGTGAGAACATCGCGTAAAGTGCTTTGCGAAGCTCTGCAACGAACGAAAGCCATTGAAGCAGTTCAGTGGGGAAAGATCAGAGATAAGTACACTGCAGGAAGCAGCAGGAGCTGAGCAAGATGCTGCTGGAACGCAGTGCTTGTGTCTGCTGCGATTTATGCAGCACTTGATAGCACTTCATCACAACCCACCTTCTTTCGGTAGCTTCTCATACAGGTTCTGCACGTATATAGTTTGGTTTGGTGGTATGTCAGCCATCCTGGCTGTGCTGTCTGTGCTGCTACAATAGAAAGGTTTACTGCGTGGCTGCGCTGCTGAAAACAATTGCAAACAGCAGGATGTGTTTGTGTTTCAGGCCTTAAACAGGATACGGAAGGCACCACCGCTGTGCAGCCTCAGTGATGATGCTCAGAAGTGTCTACAGCCTGTAGCAGATGTCATGCAGAACTCGCTGGTAGTGGCACAAACACCCTGAACACAGCCATGTGGAAATGGTCTACCTGCAACATGAAGCCAGAACAACACTATGCAAGGTAACAAGTTCACCACGATTGGCTATTCGTGCAGCAAGAACTGATCGGACTCGGTGCATAATTCTTGAAACACGTTTTGTTTTAAAGGGACTGTGGGCGGGGACCTCACGGATCGTAGACAAGTTGCAGTACGAGTTCCTGCCTGGGATGCTCACGGCCGTCCAGGCTCTCTGGTGAATACCATATAAGTTACGAGATGCTTGAAGCTATGTATGTCGCGTGTGTTGGTCCATATGAGCTGTTGTTGGGCTGGATAGGTTACAATGAGTCACTCGGAACACAGCTCTAGCGCACGTGCTGCCCTAGTCTTTGCAGCAGGCAGTCAAGCCTCCTGCCTGATGTGTCCTGTTGCCTTATGATGCACCAGGCTCCTGCAGGGTCAGACACACAGCCTGCATGGCCCATGCAACAGCTGCAGGTGCAAGGCCACGGTGGCCTCACGCCCAGTGATATGCAAACGCTACTGTATCACAGTCAACAGCAGCAGTTGATGCGACAACAGCATGGAGTTCCGCAGTTGCCGCGGTCTACGCCAGGGAACTCAGCATCGTTCAGCGGATCTGGCATAGAGCAGCAGACAGGTCAAGTGAGTGCTAACAACACACGACAGCAGCAACAGCCGCTCCTGCAGCCAGACAGGGTCGCTCAGCTGCAACAGCAGCAGCAAATGATTAGAAGGGACGCCCGTACCAGAGCTAGACCTTCTTCAACTGCTGCAGATAGTGTTGGAACAAGAAATGCAGATTCCATGATACAGCAACAGTCTGCAGCAGCAGGCAGTACTCTGTCGCTTGAACAGCAACTGATGCTTCTGCAGCAACGACAGCAGCAGCAGCAGCAGCAGCAGCAAGGTCATGTGCACCTGCAAACATCTGGTGCTGCAGGGAACAGCACAAGGGCCAGCAGTGACGGCAGACAGCCCCACGTACAGAGCAACCATGGCCCGGCTGCTGCGCAACAGCTGTTCCTGCTGCAGCAACAGCAACACCCACAGCAACAGCAGCAGCAGCTCTTTATGTTGAGTAACATGGGCCTGCTGCCTGTACCACACAACAGCAGTCGAGGAGTGCAGCCGAGTCAGCATGCTGCTGCAGCAGCAGCGCAACACGCTCACTTGCTGGCTGCTGTACATAGCCAGCAGCAACAGCAGCAACAGCAGTCGCAGCAACAGGCTCGACAGAAGCAGGCTGTAAGTTCTCAACATGAAGCAGCTGCAAGTCCGTTGCAGAATCATCATGATCATGATCAGCAGCAGCAACCGTTAGATCAAGCAGAGGTTGTTACAGAACTGCGCCAGCAGCAGAAGAATCGGCAGCAGCAAGCAGCAGCCGCTTCACAGGGTCAGCAACAGCAGCAGCAGTCGAAGCAGCACAGGCAGCCCAGCAGCCCGCAGGTGCTGCGGTCTGCTTTGGGTGATCAAGCCTTCTTCTCCATGCGCTCTCTCATGCTGCAGCAGCAACAGCAGTTTGTTCAGCAGCTGTTTGAGCTGCACAGACTAGCAAAGCTGCAGCAGCTGCTCTGGCAGGAGATCAGCAGCAGCACCAGGGAGCAGCAGCAGCTCACGCAGCAGTACCAGCAGGAGGCAGTACAGCGGCTGCAGCAGGCACAGCAGCAAAAGCGCAGCAGCAGCAGTGCAGGTACTGTTCCATCAGCGGTGGCAGCAGCAGCAGCAGCTGTTAAAGAAGGTAGTGTGAGTGCAAAGGCAGGGACGGAAAATGGCCATGTAACAGCGTATGCAGCAGCACAGGCAGCAGCAATGCCAGGCGAGGAGTGGCAGCAGCACAGGCATGGAGACAGATTTGTTAATGACTTGGCAGATCAGACACTAGCTGCAGCACCACCACCACCACCACCACCAAACTCCCAACAGCAAGACTCTGCTGTTGCCGCTGATCCAGAACCTGTTGCTGCTGACATCACTGAACCAGCAGCAGCAGCAGCCAGTGATGCTGTGTCTTCGCTGCCTGTGCATCTGGTGCTGCTGCTAAACATTCCCGCAGCAGTCCGTAAGGTTGTGGCTCAACCTGTGCTCGGTGTCAACCTCCGCAGCTTGGCTGAGCTCAATCCCAGCAAGTATAGGTGGGTACAAGCAACTCAGTCTGTGCAGCAGGTGTTCTGTGTCACCTTCTGTGTAACAGATGACAATGTCAGGATCCTGTATGGCTTGCGAATTGTGTTCCAGTTGTCAATTGACATGTTTGCGCGGTCTGCAGTCCCCGTGTCCCAGTACAGTCAGACTCCCACTTGTCCTGCTGTGGCTGACTTCTTTTGTGAGGCTTGCGGCATGTGCTGGGGAACCAACTCCTGCAAGTAAAGCAAGTAGTCAGATTGCTGGCCTTGTACATCTGACGCACTTACGACAACATACGCTTTGCAAAGCTGGTGGTTCAGGGCAGGACTGTATCAATGCATCAGGAACGTGCCACAACAGCCTCAATGTTATCAACTCAATGATATCAGCTGCTGCCTGTGTGTGATTGTGTGATTGTGTGATCAGGCCGCGGTCCATGTCATTGAGGCAGCTGCAGCGCCCCGTGCCAATCAGATGGGGGGCACCAGGAGCTTGGAACATCACGGCAGCAGACGCACCTCAGCAGCAGCAGCAGCAGCAGCAGCAGCAACAAGGGTCGATGACAGGGCATGCTGCTGCTCCTGCTGCTGCTGCTGCTGTTGGGCTGGGTGGCAGCAGTGATGCTGCTGCTGCTGTCATTGGCAGCAGTGATCAGCAGCAGCAAGGGGTGTTGACG
>NSMO01000409.1:0-25418 GCA_002588565.1 Coelastrella sp. UTEX B 3026
CCGTGATGTATTGGAGGGTTTTCTGTTGCTGACGCACCAAAGAGACGCCAGCTGGGCAGCGCCATTTCTCCAGCACCATACCTACTGCACTCATATGCAACTTGGATGTTGTGCACATGTTTGTCATTGGCGGCAGGTCCGTAGCTTACGTATGGCACCAGATGTCGTTCGAGATGTGCTAGAGGGTGTCCTGCTGCTGATGGGACAAGAGGACACTAGTTGGGCGGCCATGAAAGCATTCCTGGGGAAGAGAAGTGTCAAAGAGGACATCATCAACTATGACGCTCACAGGTGATTTTGTTGGACAAGTAGTTGCCACTGCACTTGACGCTCGGACACATACAGCTTCCCCATTCAGCATGTGATGTGTTAGAGGGTGTGCTGCTCCTGATGGCACAAGAGGAAACTAGCAAACAGCCATGACAGCATATCTAAGAAGTGTCAAAGAGGACATCATCAACTATGATGCTCAGAGGTGATCTTGCTGGACGTCCAACTGCCACTGCACTTGACGGTTAAGCACATTCAAACACTGCACGCTTCTGCATTCGACATGTCACTGGAGTGCTGCTATACTCGAGTTATGCTGCATGCTGTATCGCTGGCACAGAGCAGTCTGCAGCCCTGGTGACAGGGATGCGCCCGGAAACAAGGGGTATATGCCAAGGCCAGGGGCCATTGTCCGCCCAAAGTTCCGACCCAGAGCAACCGGTCTGGGGGATTTCCATCCAATAGACTGTGTGAGTCCAATTTTTCAACCTCTCTGCTGCACCTGCTTGCCTGCAGAATCCTGACTACACCTGGCCTACGTAACAAGCTGGACAAACTGATGGCAAGCAAGGGAGCTTCCTTTGAGAAAGAAGTGGCGTACAGAGCTAGCCAGGCTTGTGGTATGTCCTACTGAGAGCCTCAGCCAGCCTGCTTGGTCTCGCAATCAGTGAGACTCTACCCAAGTGTTGTAGCAACTCAAGCTCAGGCTGCTATCTGCAAGGATGAAGTGCTTATGTAACTCGGTCTAGTAAATGTGACATGACCAATTCTTCAGTCATAATCTGGACTGTTTCAGTATGATGGATGACCACCTATCATGCGACCCACAAAGAGTTTTGACTCAGCCACGCCAGCGTTGCTGACACTTGAGATGAAACTCCGCTACTGGATTGCTGCTTGATCAGTGTTTGACTGCATGAAGTCAGCCATCCTTTGATGTTCACTCATGTTGATTGCATGTCTGATGTCATGCTGGTGAGGCCCAGGTGCTCACATGCACACACACATTCCAGACATTAACATGTTGCATGGGTTGTATGCAGGCCCTATGGCTGTGTGGGTCCTCGCCAACAAGTCTTACAGCGAAGTGCTGAAGCAGATCGCCCCACTGGAGGCTCAACTGTCAGACTTGAAGAGGGGCCTTGCTGAGAGTCAAGACAGACTGAGCCAGTGTCAACAAGAACTTGTGCAGCTCGATGAGCAGGTGTGCTGGGTGAATGCTCTATCCAGGCTCTACTGCAAAGCTCCATGCATATAGCCCACACATGTAGGAATGCAATTTGATGGGCCAATAGATAACAGCCCATCACGTGCAGACTGCCTATTGGTGTTGCTTCACATTGTTGATTGTGCTGTTCTGTTTTCCGAGTGTCTATCTTGGATTCGAATGCCGTTATGTTGCATCCTGCACACACATTCAACATCACGACTGTGATTGCATACCAGACAGGCACAGTAACATGGCACAAACCTTTCAACTTCGGGTGTTTCAGGGCATCGTCTTCCAGTTGTTGACTCACCAAAGTGTCTTCATTGTATGCTGTCTGTAATGCCCTGTCACACGTGCGTCAGAAGCTACAATGCATGACAGGAAGCTCAGCCACATGCCCACACTGACCGACTACCAGACTACCAACATGCCCACACTGACCGACTAGTAATCAGATGCAAGCAACATGCAATGCAAGCAACATGCAATGCAAGCAACATGCAATGCAAGCAACATGCAATGCTGTGCCAATGCTGTGCCAATGCTACCAACAACTGTAGGGCTGTATGACAACCACATGGCACCATCACTGTGCTAGTGCAGGTCTGTCAGACCACAAGCTTGCATCTATCAACACGTTATACATGTTTGATGGTTTACGTAAACGTTCCGCACTGCATATGGCGTGAAAGTAAAAAACATCTCAGTGTGATATGACATGCGACACAGTTTTGTACTGAAAGTCGAGTGTAATATACCTCTTAACACATTCTGTTTGTGTGCTGTCTGTACTGCCAGGTCACACGTCTGAAATCGGACTTTCAAATGCGTATAAGGGAGGCTGAAGCTCTCAAGTTTGAGCTGGCCAGGGCAGAAGGCACCCTCAAGGCAGCTTCAGGTGCTTGACAGCATCGGACTTGTTGCTATGCAGCAGCTGCCTGTGCTACAATGGACATAGACCTGCCCAGAGGGTACACACCTAAGGGACTCGAGTTTGGACACGGCATGCTCATCGTTGTGTCCGGCTCATCTTGTTTGTGCTGTTTGTGTTTCTCAAACTCACCCGTGATTCACAAGCGATCTCGACCACATAAAAGTGTTGGACCATTGGCACAGCAACAAACAAACTTCAGGCAGGCCGTACCCCCGTTCTCAAGCCCAGTACAACATGTTGCAGCCACAGCAGCAGCTCAGCTTGACATGCTGATTTCCATCACCCTAGAAACCTGTTTATCATTTTTGTCACATGCGTGTTGTGCTGCGCTTGTGCCTTGCAGACCTGTTGTCAGCTCTATCTGGTGAACGTGATCGCTGGAGTAAGCAGCTAGCAGGCCTGGATAGTCAGCTTTCACAGCTTCCCAGAGCGGCACTGCTGGCTGCGGCATTCATCACGTACTTGCCAGCACACCCGGAAGATGTAAGGGCCACTGTCATGCAAGACTGGTCAAGGTATGCAAGGAATTTTGTCTGTGTAAGCAGCACGTTTTGCTACAAAGCCACCAGCTAGCAAGCCCAGTTAGTCAGCTTTCACAGCTCGATAGAGCTGCACTTCCGGCGGCAGCATCTCCAACATACTTGCCAGCACACCCAGAGGAGGTTAGGGCCAATGCTATGCAAGACTGGTCAAGGTATGCGGGGATGTTTTCTCTGTTTGAGCGGCGAGTTCACTACAAAGTTATGGCAAATTTTGCTATCAAGTTACCAACTAGCAGGCCTGAATAGTCCGCCGCTGCTAGCAGCAGCAATCATCACATACTTGCCAGCACGCACGGAAGATCTCAGGGCCAATGTTATGCAAGCTGGTCAAGGTATGCCCAAATGCTTGCGAGGATGTCTGTGTGAGAGGCATGTTTGCAGCAAAGCCACCAGCTAGCGAGCCTGAATAGTCAGCTCTCATGGCTCCCGAGTGCGGCACTGCTGGCGGCAGCAGTCACAACAACATATCAGCACATCCTGAGGATGTAAGGGCCAATCTCATGAAAGACTGGCCAAGGTATGCGAGGATGTGTGTCTGTATGAGTGGCACCTTTGCTATAAAGTCAGCAGCTAGCAGGCCTGGATAGTTGGCTCTCATGGCTCCCGTTTGCGGCACTGCCGGCGGCAGCATTCACAATAACATAATAGCACATCCTGTTGTGAATGCTGCTGTGAACAGCGCTGTGAGAGCCAACTATCCAGGCCTGCTAGCTGCTGACTTTGTAGCCAACAGGCAAAGCTAGCTAGCTAGCTGGCCAGTAAACATTCTTTCCCGACAAGTGCTTGGTTTGCCTGTTGGTTGTTTGTCACTGCAGTCAACTGTCACTCCCGGGCTTCAATCCTATCAGTTTCCTAGGCAGTGAGTCCGAGCAGTTGACCTGGCAAGGGCAGGGCCTGCCAACCGACAATCTGTCAGCTCAAAACGCCTTGGCAATCCTGTATGCGGTCCAAACACCGCTGGTGATTGATCCCTCCTACCAGGTGAGATAGCGTAGGAGATATTTCACAAAATGCGGCAAACCCTTGCTACTAGCTTTTGCAGACGTGCTTGAACATGCCTCTTCACCTTATGAGCACTGAATGCAGTGCATTCACACCAAAACTTGCACCTGCAGTTGCCCTAACCTTTAGAGCCAAATCCCCAGTGGAACCCAGTACATAGTCTAGGTACAGGCCTTTGAGCTATGCCCCATCTGCATCTGATCATCGGCAGCCCACGACTTCCACTGCTTGGTAAGTTTGCTGATGTGATGTGTTGTGTTGATCTCAGGCCATTGAGTGGCTGAAAGCACATCTGAAGGCCAGTGGACAGACGATTGATGTTCTGCCACAGCATGACGCTCACTTCAACAACGGCCTGGAGCTGGCTGTTAGGTTTGGAAAGGTAAGATGGTCTTGAAACGTTGGTATAGTGTGCAGGAACTATGCAGCTATTACTCGAAACTGCTACACAGGCCTTTGCAACAGCATGCATCGGATGCAGTTGCATTTCAGTTGGTTCATAAAGTGGTGGGGAGTCGATCTTACTGCAAAACAAGAACGAATGTTCGGTTGCGGCACAGTGCAATGTGCAGATAATGGCACATGATCAATGGCAGGCTGTCTGGGGACCACCGGCGTTGCAGATGCATCCCTCCCTCAACAACGCAGGTGTCCAATACAACCAGCATGCGTATTTCAGCCTAATCATGTAATCATCCTGTTGCTGTACTGTCTATAGGTTCTGGTGGTGTCTGAGGTTGACAGGGTTCATCCAATTTTGTACCCTTTGCTGAGAAACGACATAGAGAAGCAGGGAGGCAGGCTGGTGAGTTCTGTGTGGAATTGAGCATACTTAGGCTTCTAAGCTAAGCTCGTGTAGGGCTGCCCTGCGAGTGCAATCAAGTGTTGGCCTTGACATCAGACATTCAAACATCAACTGTTGGGCTGCCGAGAAAGCAATGCTGCTAGGCCGAGCTCACATCTGTGTTTGGTCAACAAGTGCAGCCAAAAAGGACTTGCGTATACTCAGCGTTTGATGACAATATTTTTCCAATGTCCCAATTGATCAACCCCACATCCAGACCTGGTACCGTCACTGTTGGGGCATCACACTGCCAATACAACCGCCTTTGCTATGCCACACTATTCAAATTCACATGGATTCTGTAACTGCGTAGGTTGTACCTGTCGGAGACAAGTTGGTCGACCACAATCCAGCTTTCAAGCTCTACCTTGTCACCCGCAATGCCACACCGGCACTCAGCCCAGATGTCACAGCTCTGCTAACGGTTACAAACTTCAGCATAACACCAAGCGGGCTAGAAAGTAAGTGGGCTGAATGCATGCGCTTGCGGTGGCACTGGATGGGTCTATGGGAATCATGAAGTGCCAGCTGCGACCCTGGACTGTGGGAGCCGCTGTGGTCTAGCTGTGATACATGTCGATGCATTGGGCAACTGTAGGGCAGCATACCAATTAGCATCCAAAGTTCATGGTTTGTGGACCAGCTGTGATTGCTGTTTGCTAGCAAGCTGTCTTGTTACTGGATGAAAGAATACTGCACGGTTTATTTGCATGTGCTGGCTGGTGCGGTGCTGCCCTTAGGTTCCAGGCACTTGCTATCTTCGCATGTTGCTCCCAATCAAAATCAAACACTCAAAGGTTGGATGCTATTTGGTATGCTACCTTGCAACAAGCAATGCATATCACACTGATGTCCATTCTGGTACTATTGATTGTGCTGTTCTCTGACATGCATCATGGCACTGAGACACCACTTTGCAACTTTTTGCAACAACAGGCCAACTTCTGAGTGTCGCTCTGCAACATGAGCAGCCTGAGCTCGAAGCACGCAAGGCCCAGCTGCTGTCAACCGAGGCTGGACTTACTCTACAGCTTGCTGCGCTGGAGAAGCAGCTGCTGCAAGCACTAGCGACAAGCAGGTCAGTGTACTGGGTCAGTGTACAGCATGACCTGGTTCACTGAGCAGAGTGCTACCCTAGCTAGTTCGTTTGTGGATTATCCCAGTGGTATGAATCAGGACACATCTTCAACCAAACCAGTGAGCCTGGCCAACACCAGCCTTATGCCCTAGTTGCTGGACCTATAGGGGTTTGTGGTGGGTGGGAAAGTTAAAGAGTGGGGAGGGGTCTCGTCTGCCTTGAAAGACTTTATTTGCAGTTGGCTGTCATCCATTGTTATCCTGCAGCTTGGGCTGCCTAAAGTGAAATGCCGCAGACCTCGCCTGTCAATGACACATGTTTCACTGGATAAGAGTGAGCCCGTGTTAACATTGATTCTGTGCAGCGGCAACATTCTTGAGGACAAAGCTCTGCTAACCTCTCTCAACGACACCAAGGCCCAGGCAAGCCATGCCGCAGCTGCATTGGAAGATGGCAGGAGTCTGGCAGCCCAGCTGGACAAACAGCGCAGTGTGTACCGGTAAGTTGGCCAGTGCTGTTACTGTTGTAATCTGCACACCGGTGCATGCGCTATTCAATGTTTTGTTGTTGGAAAGTATTATCTACTACTGGTGGCATATCAACGTCTTCAGTGAGTTCTACCCAACCACCATATACACCAATAGGTGCCTGGGTGATGACATGTTGGTCAATGGCAGCATCAAGCATGCTGTGCTGTACTGTATTGCAACCTGCTCTTAGCAGAAATCAGGTTGCGCTGGCTGCAGCTGTCCTGCTGTGTACCCTTTGCTATTTTCAGTGCATCACAACTGCAACTTGCTTTGAACAGCATCTGCTCGCGGCACAACTGCGGCACTCCTCTCCACCCGCACTGCTCTGCTGCCATCATATTTATGACATGCTTGTGCTGCAGGCCTCTTGCCGCCCGTGGGAGCTTGCTGTATTTCACACTGGTGCAGCTCAGGCAGCTGGATCCCATGTACTGTTTCAGCCTAGCGGTAAGCCAGGAGAGGTCACCCTTGTTGAACCTGACAGAGTGTGTAACAGAATGTCAGCGTTTGTAGCTGAGTACTTGCACCTGCAAAGTGTTGTCACACAGCGCTTTATGACACTTTATGCAAGCTACATGCACAGCTGCCTATTCATTGAGCGGGAGACGCATGTCGATACGTCTAGCATTCACTAGTTTTGGTGACTGGGTTTTGGCTGCTGCAGTCCTTCTTGAAGCTGTTCAAGCAGTCCTTTGTCTGGGCAGCCCAGACCGTAGGACCCCCAGCATCGACCAACAGTAAATCCGACCCTCACGAAGCAGATATTCTAGCCCGCAACGCTCTGCTATCAGACAAGCTTATAGAGCTAACTCACGCTTTGGTCAGTCGGGCAATGTTTAACCGGGACCAGCTTACGCTTGCGGTCCATCTCGCACGTAACTTACTCCCTGAGCAGTTCCCCGCAGAAGAATGGGCCGTGTTTTTGGGTTGCAGCAGCTCGCTAACAGGCGGAGGGGCAACCAGCGCAGCTGCAGCGAATCGTGATAGTCAATCTGGTGCCGCTGCGAACATTCCTGCGACCCCGACCTGGGTGAGACCGGAGTGCGTAGCTGCTTATGAGCAGATTGCGGTGGCTCTGCCGAATCTGCTGGCTGCAGCACAGCTACAGGACGGACGGACTTGGGCGCAGTGGGCTGCGTCTTCAGCGAGTGTGGTTGGCGCCGGCGGAGCGAACCTGGAGTTCGTGCCTGCGGCCGTTGCTGGAAGGTTAACGGGGATGCAGCAGCTCATATTGGTGGCAGCCTTCAGACCCGACAGGTACGGCTAGACGATTGACTTGCCAGATAATGCCCTGCTACAGGGGATTGAACAGATGTCGGAGGTGTGGTTTAGTGAAGGTGTCAGTTGTGCAGCTTGGCCGTGGGCGTTTTGACACCTTATGCTGAACACTGTTGAAGTCGAGTATATTTATCTGTATACTTCCCTGGTCTGACTGCTGGGTTGTTCTGCCAGCCAGTTAGCTAGAGCTCACCCATTGGTATATGAAGAAACTCCTGATTTGTCCAGCTAAACCATTGCAAATTTCACAGCAGACGTGTACACACCCACAATAAAGTCTATCAGATAATGTTGCGGAACATTGTGGTGTGCTTCACTGCCTGGTGCTACTGCGAAGTTGAGGTGTTGTCAACAGCTGCACCTCCTCAATCCTCCTAGCCACAATTCACCGATATGTATTTTTATAGGGGTCGTCACCTTGACAATGGAATCGACAGTTACATCGTGTTTTATCACATTTGGCTTGCATATCTTCTGTGTTCATTGCGTGCTAACAGTCTGCCTGCTGGTGCTGCTGCTGCTGGGTTGCAATCAATTGATGTGTCACCTGCTATGCCTGCCGACCCTGACCCCAATACGATGATGAGCTGGCATTCCACAAGCCGTGCGTTTGATCATAAGATACGCTTTGTTCAAATTCTTTGCAGTCTGCCTGTTGCTGCTGCTAAGCTGATGTGCCAGTTGCTGCCTCGCTCAAGTCTTGCCACGTCGTCACTTACACATGTAATGCGTAAACTGCTTTTCTGGATGGTAATGCTGCTGCTTCTGTGTCCATTGATCAATTAGGCACTTACCAAGGTCTACCAAGTAATTGTATGCTTTGCAGTTTGCTGCTACTGCTGAGCTGATGTGCCAGTTGCTACACCTGCCAAGTCTGGCCACATTCACTGTCAATACATGCATTGCGCAAACTGCCTTCCAAGATGATGCTGTCCTTGTGAACTCAAATAGTTCAACAAGGGCCGGGATTGCAGTGAGGTCGAGTCACACACTACTAAAGCTCTACCAAATGGTTGTATGCTTTTCAGTTTGCCTGCTGCTACTGCCAAACTTATGTGCCATTTGCTGCACCTCCCAAGCCTCACACCACCTCAGCTGAGCATGACGCAGTTGCTAGAAGCGACCAGCAGCAGCAGCAGCAGCGGTACTGGCAGTGAAGCTGTGCTGTTCATCACTACACCTGGTGCAGACCCCAGCCAGGAGCTGTCTGCCTTTGCTGAGAGCCAGGCAAGTTCTGGCGGCATCTTAATCATTACTTGATCACCTATTCAACAGCGAAGTGCGAGCTCGTACGGGTAGCATCATTTGCTGTTGTCAAGATGTCGTCATGATGTGGTGTTTGCTGTTAACATGATGTGTGTGCTAGCATCGCTTGCTGTTGTCATGATGTTGTCATGAGGTGGCGTGGTGTGTCTGTGTATTTCTCTGCAGGTTGGCCGTGATCGTTTGCATGAGGTGGCCATGGGCCAGGGTCAAGCAGAAGTAGCACTACAGCTGCTCAGGGAGTGTGCTAAGACAGGTGCGGCCTCTGGAACATACACTCTATGCCAATATCACACCCAACAGCAGTCTGCAGACTCCAAGGAGCGGTGCTGGCAGTGCTTGAAAAGCTATCTCCCTCAGCGGTGGCAGCAGCAGCAGCAGTTGCGGCAGCGTAGGTGGCAGTGGATCATTCTGGGCTACAGCCAGTGCAGTCTCCTGTACACCATCGCATGCTGACAGGAGTAGTCACCAGCAATACACAGTTGCTGTACTCATGCCATGCTATTGAGTTCTGTTTATGATGGTAAGTGCTGTTTGTTGCTGCATCTGTGCAGGTGACTGGCTGCTGCTGAAGAATTTGCACCTGGTGGTGAATTGGCTACCCTTGTTAGAGAAGGAGGTGCACAACATACCGGCTGAGAAGCACCCTGGATTCAGGCTGTTCCTGACGAGTGAGCCGCATGCCAAGTTCCCTGCAACATTGCTCGAAGGCTCCTTCAAGGTGTGCAGATTGCAGCCAGGACTCATGCACTGTTGGCAACATCAAGTAGACGGCTTCCGAGGTTTTGTGCCCGGTTGATCTCCGTGCAAGATGTGGTGCGATTCTCGTCATGTGGCTTGCATGTGTGGATGTGGATGTGGTTTTTCTGCCCCTGCCAACCACACCATGTAACCAAAACAGCTCTGTATGTTCTCTCCCACATCATCTACCACGCATCGCATTGCATCGTAGCGTTCTATCCCCACAGTAGTTCCTGCTGTGCATTGTCTGCAGGTTGTATTTGAGGCGCCTCCCGGTGTCAAGATGAATCTACAGCGCACATACGCCTCATGGACAGCAGATTTCCTAGCTGGAAACCTGGCAGCTACTGCTGGTGGGGTCAGCCACAGCTCACAACTCGTACCAGCGGCGTTAGTGCCGCTGAGGGCTCAGCTATTGTTCTTGCTGGCCTGGTTCAATGCTGTCATTCAAGAAAGGCGGAACTACGTGCCATACGTGAGTGACTTACATCATCTGCAGTAGATAGCAAGGACTGAGAGGTACAGCTGATGTACCGGGTATAATACATGTTTTCTGTGATAGAGGCATGCTTGCATGTGGATGCATCGCCCTAGATGGTACTGCTGAGTTGCTAGAAAACAACAGGCACCAGCTGATGTATGGGTTTCCGGAGCTGACATGTGTTGATGGTGATTGACGGAACCTCCGCCATTCTCAAGGTCTGCTCTTAGTGCACTTCCAGTGCCACATGGCCGGGTCTGGGGTCTTTGGAGGGCAATGTATTCTCATAACCCCCTCCTGCGCACTACGCCGTTATAATCCTCAGTGACTTCTAGCATTTTGATGGTCACAACGTCAGGCTGTATGCTGGTTGCTATTGCACACGGTATGTGCTCATTCTCGGGTGCTGGTGGTTTCTCTTCTACTTTTTTCTTGCTTCTGCCAGTAGTCGCACCTTGTTTTTGCTTCCCGCCGGCCGTTGCCGTTGCCTTAACAATACTATAAGGCTGCTCTTTGTCTGGAATAAAGGAATCGGTGTGCGCTTGCTGCTGTCTTCTGGACATGTGGTGGTTCTGGACATGTGTTCCTTTCTGGCCATGTGATGCGGCAGCAGCAAAACCAGACACAAACGCAATCACGCACGTGAGACACAAAACAAGTGCGATGCAGATTCACAGCGCACTTATCTCCATCTATCCAGAACAAAGTAGCAGAACCAAAGTGGGTGTGCATACACTATGCTTTTGCTGTGGTACAGGCTGCAGCTCCACTCCAGCTATCCTGTAGCAAATCTCTCACCCGTCCTTATCCACAACCACCACACTGTCACAACGCCCTGCAGGGTTGGTCTACTGCATATGACTTCTCAGTGGCAGACTTGCGAGCTGGTGCTGATGTTGTGTCAAGGGTTGCTGCAAGCTCTGTACAGGCGGGGCTGGATTGGCAGCAGTTGCTGGGGCTACTGCAAGTCATATACGGGGGAAGGGTTGACGCTCAACATGATGCAAGGGTGGGTGGCAGGGGCGGATGATGGTGCTCTGTTTGTGTGTTGTTAAGTATGTTGTTTGTCGCTATGATGGCAGTGAGAGACCACTTGCAATAGATGTCCGCTGCGAGATGGGACTTGATTGGCAGCAGTTGCTGGGGCTACTGCAAGTCATATACGGGGGAAGGGTTGACGCTCAACATGATGCAAGGGTGGGTGGCAGGGGCGGATGATGGTGCTCTGTTTGTGTGTTGTTAAGTATGTTGTTTGTCGCTATGATGGCAGTGAGAGACCACTTGCAATAGATGTCCGCTGCGAGATGGGACTTGATTGGCAGCAGTTGCTGGGGCTACTGCAAGTCATATACGGGGGAAGGGTTGACGCTCAACATGATGCAAGGGTGGGTGGCAGGGGCGGATGATGGTTCTCTGTTTGTGTGTTGTTAAGTATGTTGTTTGTCGCTATGATGGCAGTGAGAGACCACTTGCAATAGATGTCCGCTGCGAGATGGGACTTGATTGGCAGCAGTTGCTGGGGCTACTGCAAGTCATATACGGGGGAAGAGTGGACGCTCAACATGATGCACGGGTGGGTGACAGGGGTAGATGATGATGATGATGATGTGTATATTTGTATGTTACGAGCAGCTGGGTTCTCCAATTTGGCAACCTGTGCCGTATGAATAGTAAACAAGCTATGCCTTTTTGCCTGGTGGCCAGGGTGCTGGCCGTTTGTGTTGTTGATAGCAGGTCATCCCTTGTGACTTCACCAAGGTTAACTATAAGTTAGGCTCTAGCTTAGTTATGCCTATCTGTGCCGGCGGCAGCAGTTGCTGGGTCTACTGCAAGTCATATATGGTGGAAGGGTTGACGCTCAACATGATGCACGGGTGGGTGACAGGGGTTTATGGTGGTATGTCTGTATGTTAGTTTGTATGTTATGAGCAGCTGCGTTCTCCAGATTAGCAACCTGTGTTGTATGAGTAGTAAACAGCTATGCCTTTTTGCCTGATGGCCTGGGTGCTGGCCGTTTGTGTTGTTGATAGCAGGTCATCAGATGGCCTACAGACATAGCAAGGCTAACTCTAAGTTGGGCTCTAGCTTTTTTATGCATTTCTAGCTTTTTTATGCATATGGTGCTAGCATAGATTCTGGTAGATTGCCAACTTCCAGGATGGCTTCTGTATGTGGCTTGAGCTAGTGCTTGGGGCGGCAATACACGTGCTTCCAGACATCATTGACTTGCATGCTCCTGTCATCCACGCTTGGCCAACACACCTCACAAGTCAAATAAGGGAGCTTTATACTAGCCCCTAGAAACCCAATCTGGTTGATGTAAAGCACTTGCCCCCACTACATCAAGTCCCAGACAGCAAGACCTCAACAAGCCAGTAGCTCACTAGCCCGGCTGTTGTTTTGAGTTGTGGATAGTTTGCTGCGTCGTTGGTTTGAGTTTTGAATAGTTCCAAGCTCCATTGTGCCTTGAGGTTGTAAGTAGTTTTGAGCTCCATTGCGGCAACGCATGATCCTTGCTGCCACTTCCGTTGTTCGATGTAGGTTCTGTTGGCTCATCTAAGGAGTATCTTTACTCCAGACGTACTAACAGCCCTCCCAGCCGCAGCAGCAGCAGCACGACCAGGCTGCCATCGCCAGCAGCAGCGTGGCCTACCAGGCCTCTCTCGATCAGCTCTGCCGCTCCCAACCTCCGGCACCAAACAAGATTGGCAGGCCTTTGTTGCTACCCTACCGGAATCTGACGCGCCGAATATTTTCGGCCTGCCAGCCAACATAGAACGAGCAGTAGCATTTGGAAATAGCAGGAGACTTCTTACTGCCTTACGGCAGATGAGCACAGCACAAGCAACAGCAGCGGCTTTCGACCGTCAAGTCTGGGTCAACCAGTTACAACCGCTGCTGAAGCTTTGGGATCAGTTGGTGTCTCTAACACCCCCAAGTCTACGGCAGTTGATAGCAGCTAGCAATACAGCCGTCGGTGGATCTGCTGGTGCAGCATTGGCAGCAGCTGCTGCTGCTGCTGCTGCTGGTGGTGGCAGCAGCGCCAGAGATGTAGCAGCAGTAGGCAGTGCTACAGAAGATGAGAGCCCCATAGGGACGTTCGTGAGTTTGGAGAGGACGTTTGGAGTTGCGATTATGAAGAGGATTAGCAGTGCAATGGCTGGGATCAGAGCTGTGATGGCAGGAGATGCACCACTCAATGCACCTGTGCAGGTACATCTGCGACATGTGGTAGTTAGCCGTACAATTGATGAATTTGCTGCATACTACTTTGTAGGTGCCACTTTGGATACCGATTATGTGGGTGTTGCCCAAGCTGTGCCTCAGATCGTCAGATTACCCCTGCCCAGCACTATATACGCTGAGATGTGTGACCTGTCATCCAGACTGTGTTGGTCTCAACTGCACCTGTGCAGGCACACTTGCCGCATGTGGTAGTAATCAATACCATGTTTATTGATCATTAATTTGGTGCGCACTGCTTTGTAGGTGTCACTTTGAATACCAATCATCAGGGTCCAAGCTGTGCCTCAGATATTTGTATTACTCCTGCCCAGCGTATTACCCCTGCCCAGCAGTGACTTGTATACACTGATATTTATGACCGGTCCATCCAGACTGTGTTTGTCTCAAATCATCAGCACCAAACGTGTTGCCCCTGTCATGCACTGCAGGCTGCAGCTTCATCGCTACTGCAAGGCGAGGTCCCCTCCTCTTGGGACACCCACTGGGAAGGCCCAAGCTCACCATTAGACTACCTTCGCTCAGCAGTCCGCAGAGCATCCGCCTTAGAGGCCTGGCACACGCTGAACCAAAAACCCGGCGGTTTACTCGCCAATTCAGGTTCTACCCCACAAGATGCCCTGGATTTGGGGCAGCTGTTTAGGCCGGGGGCGTTTGTTAATGCCCTGCGCCAACAAGCAGCAAGAAACGCCGGTGTGCCGCTGAGTGATTTGAAGTTGGTTAGTGTGTGGCAGGGTGGGAGGCTGCCTCACGGGCGGGACTGTCCGCTGGCTGTGCACGTGTGTGGAGTTATGATGCAAGGGGCTTTGTTTGATGGACATACACTGAGCCCAGCTTGGCAGGTGGGTTTGGGGGCGTCCTCTTATGCATTAGTGCCATTGTGATTCTGTCATTATTCTCACATTGTGCTGCTTGGAAAGCTCCTATGTGTGGAGTTATGATGGAAGCTTTGTCTGAGGAATATCCCCTCAGCTTGGCTTGGCAGGTGAGACAGTGGCTTACTAGTAAGCTCAGGCATTTGCGTCATACGATTGCACGATATAAGTCAACCAAATCCACTCACAATCTCATCATACGAATTGTAACATCCATGGTTCTGGATTCATGATGCAAGTTTGTCTGGTGGGCATACACTGAGCCCAGCTTGGCAGGTGAGAGGGTGGTATAATTGGCGCTCTTGTTGCTGTACATCAATCAACAAATCTTGGGGGCTGCATCTGAAGCCTGTTTTGCTAGTATCGGTAGGCAAGTAATTGGCTTTGCCTCTGTTGTGTTGTGTCGCTGAAGACATATGACATCTCTTTAGAAAGCTGAGTTTATGACATGATGTGCCAGCCGGTGGGAATTAGTCTGTGGACTCCGACTAGCCACAACATCAAGCACCTTCTTCGCTGGCCCACTCAATGCTAGAAGACATGTGACTTCATGATCATGGTGCATTTGAAAGGGGGCGGGGACTGCGTAGAGGCTGATAATGTTGGTACTCGTGAGTTTCTGTACTCGGCAGGTAGCAAGTCGCAAGCAACTTAAACTGTGGTTTAGGACCTGGCTGTGAGAGTTCCGTGTTACAGGCTGTGTGGGGGTCCAGCACCACGAGTGTGCTCTGCAAATGCAAGCCCAACAGCACTTGTTTGCAGCTGTAGACTGTGCACAACCTTGACCACCCTGAGCACTGCTACATAGGATGTACGTCTCTGCATCTGCAGGACTCTCCGCTAACAAGCACAGTACCGGCATTTGTGCTAGCTTGGTTGCCCTCCAAAGCCCCACCACCACACCCACAAACTATCACAGTGCCCTTGTTCCTCAACTCAGAAGATAGAACAAAGGTGGTGACAAAGTTGCAGTTGCCGGTGGCTAGCACAGCGGAGGAACAGCAGTGGACATTGGCTGGTGTGGGTCTGCTGCTGCCGGCCTGATGGTCGACAGTCTCAGCTTGTGTAATTCGAGGCACTAGCATTGCTTATTCGTGAACAGCCAGCTTGTTGTGCATTGATGCCTCTGGCAACTTGGTTGGTGACAAAGCTGCTGCAGATACCATTGGCTATGGATGAGTGAATGGGCTCTGCGTAACGCTTTCAAAAGAGCGGTAGCGTAAGTTGAGGGAGGGTAATGTGTGTGTCGAGGCGACTGCACAACCCTACCGTCTGCTCATGTCCCCAAAGCGGCGAGAACGCTGGCCAGTGGCTAGAATAGTAGAGGAACTGCAGTAGACTCAAGCTGGTGTGGGTATGCTGCTGCCGTCCACCTTGATCTTGGGGGTGTGTCAAAGGCTCTCCTGCACAAAGATGTGGGTACAGGTGGTGATGAAGCTGCAGTTGGCAGTAGTTAGTGCCGAGGAGGAACATTCGTGGACATTGGCTGGTGCGGGTCTGCTGCTGTCTGCATTATATCTGCTGTCAGCCTAGCGTGGAATTTCACAGCAGGTCTCTGACGCCGTTGAAAAGCCAGCGTGACGTGACGCCAGTCCTATAAGCATACACTACAGCAACACTACCGACCAAGTGTAGATGGTTTGAATAACTAGGATATGCAACGATGCCGATCCTGCTGTTGCTGGGGTGGATGCCGCCGATCCACAGCACAAGGCTGGCCAGGTACTTTGAAGTGTGGTCAACGAGTGTCTGACTCAGTCAGCGGCTGCAGTATAAGCATTACTGTTTAGCTCAGGAACGTGTTTCCATCAATCACGTGTACAGACAAACAGCCGAACTGCCTTGCGCAAGGTGTCCTGGAACAGCAGTTTGTTGCTCGGCCCAGGTCTCGGCCCAGTTGCCGCAACGGCTGCTTACAGCCAACACACATTGATAGCACGTAGTGTATCTTTGCGAACCGTTTACATGCCGTCACAAGCTCGCCGTCACCACACTTGTCGGTGTAATCACTACTACTACCGGTACTATTACTACAAGTTACCTCAAGGGTAAACACCCGTAAGGAGCCAGCTAATGGCTTATGGGGGCAATGAACAATTACTCCAACGTCCCGACGGTGGATGTGGCTGCAGGGTGATGGCTCAACGGTGATTGCTGCACCACCCTGATTGGCGACCTTTTTGTGAGTGATTGCGGCGGGGGAAATGTCAAGCATGACAGTGCGCACTACCGGGTGCCACATATAGACAGGTTGCCAAGAGCAGCACCAAGACCACCAGACGCGGCTGGCGTGGACCCGCACACAACCCTGACGACAAAGACAGCCAGACACGCGTAGGCATCGCTGCACGCGAATGGCGGCTGCCTGTCTGCCTATCGTGGGACACGCAGAACCACGAACGAGTCTGTCTGGCTGTCTTCCCGGAACTGTATCTTGAAGCCAGGCGAGCCACGAAGGACGTGTCTGGTGCCCTGATCCCCGCCAGCAAAATTGTGGGGGCATAGCATCAACCTTGTAGCCACATCCGCTGTCCCGACCGTGCTCAGGTGGCTTCAGTTCGCCGTTTCATGGTATCTCATCAATCACCAACTGCCTTCCCCCCCTGCTTTACGTCCAGCATGTCCCGCCGTCACCCAGACCGTCATGATTTGTGATACCACAGTAAACCCATGGCTACTGCTGCCACGCCTACGACTGCTGCTGCTGCTGCTGCTGGTGGTGGTGCCATACCGTCCACAGCAGCATAAGTGACAACAGTCCTCATTGTCCGGCGTTTGCAGACTGATACTGTCGCTTTTCACTCATATCAACTGACACCGAACCATCACCCTCTGAGAAACCACACGACACCCCTAGCTGCGGCTGCCGCCAATACTGATGCTGCCGCCATTACTGCTGCTGCTGCCATTGCTGCCGCTGCGGCAGTGATAGCCTCCAGCAGCAGCACTCAGTAGTCCTCATTGTCCTGTGTTTGCGTATGATTTACTGCTGTCTTCCCCAAATCAATCGCCATCCGACCATCACCGAATTTGATGAACGAAGAACACATAGCTGCTGCTGCTGCAGCAGCAGCGACTGGCGGCATACTGTACCCAGCAGCAGCACTCAGTAGTCCTCATTGTCCGATGTTTGCATGTAGTCTCCGTCACTCTCCGTCCATCGGCCCCCACGACCAGCCGGACCGTCATCGTCTGTGGGAGTGGGGAATGCCCACCGCTGCTGCTTGGCACGCTGCAACACAGAACACACACATATACATTTGAGAATACTGTGACTAATCTCTCAACCAGAAGCTGCAAACCATGCAAAGAGGCTTTTGTGGGAGTGGGCATGGGAGGGGGAGTGGGGGAGGCCCACCGCTGCTGCTTGGCACGCTGCAACACACGACCACACACATATACATTTGAGGTTACTGTGACTAATCTCTCAATCAGAAGCTGCAGATCATGCAAAGAGGCTTTGTGGGAGTGGGCATGGGAGGGGGAGGGGGAGATGACCACCGCTGCTGCTTGGCACGCTGCAACACACGACCACACACAAATACATTTGAGGACGCAAAGTGTTTAGTCAATCCTCTGCGCTTTGCTTCTTGCTTTCACCACAACATTGACTCACATTCAAGTCAAGTGCAAGTTAGGCAAAGAAGGTATCTGGGAATGAAGATTGGAGTGGGAGATGACCACCGAGAAAAACACACATATGCATTGGAGAATACTGTGGAAATACAGGCTCGATGTCTGTCCCTTGCTGCTGGCTTTCACTACATATTTGACTCAGGAGATGCAACACAGACACATATACACTTGAGGATGATATGAGAATACTTTGAGACACACAGGAGCGTTTGGTTAGGGGTTTGGGGTTCAGGGCCCTGGGGTTAGGTGTTAGGGTTTGCTCCGCTCGCATCGCTTAACCCCCAAACCCCTAACACACAGGAGCGTTTGGTTCAATCCTCTGTCCTTTGCTGCCTGCTTTGACTGCATTTTAAATATATTCAAAAAAAAATTCCTTTTTCCATTTCAATTTCTTTTTATTTCCGACTCAGCAGCTGCAAGTCAGGAAAAGATGCTTTAATGAGGCCCTGGCAGTGGGAGTACCGGACAACCCACCACTGCTGCTTAGAACACTACAGCACACAAGCAGGAATGCAGTAAGATATACAAAGTCAGAGCACCCCAATCAAGCTGCATGTTTTCCCTGACAAAACATGGCGATCACACTGAGCTGTGCACTAACATGAATGAATGAATGAGCTCCGCATACGCGTTCAAGAGAGCGCTAGCGTATGTTGAGGGAGGGTAATGTGTGTGTCGGAGCGACTTCACATTCCCTACCATTGTGCACTAACAACATATGCTGTTGGTGTAGTTGCCTCAACAGCAGTGAATCTTTGTTAATACTAGACTCGCAATTCAGTCGCAGCTTGCTCTTGCTGCAAAACCGACAAGCCGAAACAAAGTGTTCCTGCTGCCGATGACAGAGCAATTCTTGCCTTTTACAATTCTTGCGTTTCGAAATTCTGGGATGCAAGTTTTGCCCTATTCCGCCGCAGGAAAACACGGGCCGTAGGTTATATGCATGGAACTACAAGCCCAGAACCTATAGACGTGTGGAGGCTTCTGCTCATCCAACCCCGCTATGAAGATCATATTGCTGCCCTACCTGCTGCTGCTGCTTGACTGCTGCTGCTGCTGCCGCTGATAGATTTGGCACGACCTTGTTCTCTCCACTGACTGGATGCACGTGACGCAGATTCTCCAAGATCGTTGAGCGGATCTGATCTATCCTGGTCCGCGTGTTGTCATTTTGCAGCTGCTGGTCTTTGCTAATGAATAAGCTGTGATCTGGCTTGAAGAGCTCGTAGTATTCGTTGGGCGGCAAATCCTTGGGCATGTTTTGGGCTTGACCTGTGACGGCAGCAGCGACGGCAGCAGCAGGGACGGCAGCAGCAGCAGGGACGGCAGCAGCGACGGCAGCAGCGACAGCGGGGATTTCTCTGCTAATGAACAAACTGTGATCTGGTTCAGAGATCTAGTGGCACTGATGGGATGCAACACTTGAGCATGTTGAGTGCTTTTCACTGCATGTTCAGTGCTTGTTCAGTGCATATTCAGCAACAGCAGCAGCAGCAGCAGCAAGACAGAATCATCTCGAATGCAGACTGCTCGAATTCCGAGAGATAAGTGATTAGTAATGGCATCAGTAATGTGTGATCAGCCCTCTATCGACCTTCTCGGTGCTAGGTTGTTCAATCCCAAACTCAAAGCAGCAGCAGGGCTGCGGCATTATTGAGACATTAAATGGACGATTGGACAGCCAGCTCGAGTCTTCTCTAGAGGCTTCATAAACGGACGAACCGATATAACTTACTACGCTGGAAAGTACGGCCATCGCGTGCAATAATGCATGTAAGCCACCCACCAGTGAGTACGGCCGTCTCGTACGTCCAGCATCGTGCGACGTTGACGATCTTGTACCCCCCGCCTCCGAGCACTAGCATGGGCTTCCCGAAGCGCATCATGTACTCGTGACACTTCGCGTGGCCTTGGATCGTCAAGTTGAACTTGCCGAGACGATCGCCGGTCAGTGAGTCAGCACCTGTGGCCAAACGGTACGAACACGACAGTATCGCGACGAGATCACTACCCGACAATCTTGGGGGTAATCACCGAGATATGGCACACAGCTCCTCAAGCAATCACAAGGCAGGATGTTTCACATCAGGTTTCAGTTCCAACACTTGCAGCAAACTGCCAAGTAACACTTCCGCTGTGCGCGACAATCTCTGCGACTGACGCGGTGGCGCCACCGGCGAACGTTGCGCGGTGGTGAACTCGTTCAGACTCACCGCTTTGTAGTACGATCGCATCAGGCTGGTACTTGCTCATAATCGTGTCCATTATCGGCCGGAACAAGCTCTCGTAGCTGTCATCGTCCATGCCATCCTGCGGCAGCAGCAGCAGCAGACGTGGCGACGCCAGCAGAATCAGCGGCAGCAACAGCAGCAACGGCTTGCAACAGCTGCAGCAAAGCGGAGGCAATGCTGCCTAAAGCAACTCAACACAGCTGCAACCAGATGGCCAACTAAGCATGCATTCAGCACCTTCAGCAGCAGCAGCAGCAGCAGTGAACACACAACTTCTCATCATCAGCGGTACATTTGTGGCCTACCGGTGGACTGATCCGGCACCGGATTCAACAAGAACTCCAGCGCATGACTCCCCCTCCCCTCTACTCCCCTTCCCCCACCTCCATTGCCAGACTGCACTCCTCTTTATATAACACAATTTGTGATGACAGCAGTAATGCAGAAGTAACCGTACGATATCAGCAGTAATGCAGAAGTAACCGTACGATATCAGCAGAGCTACGAACCGCATCTTACCATCAAAGGCACATTCACGGCGTAGCGGTGGCCTGGTCCCGCACCAATCTCGTCTAGATCTCCGGTACCGGGGAAGAACTCACCATCATATTTGTGGAAGGATACTGTCATCACACGGTCTGTGGCAGCAGCAGCAGCAGCAGCACTGGGATGTGTCATGTGTGAATGGCAATATCAAGCTGCACTGGCAGCAGCAGCAGCAGCTACGCACGATGCACAAATGGCAATGGAATTGAAAAAACAATCATGTCACATCTCCAAGCTGGTACATAGCACCCTAGCGAGTGTTGTAGCAGGATGACCTGTTACTTCAAGCATATCAACGTGTTACATCAGCAAGATAACATGCAAATAACACCGAAATAACATGTCCATATCTACCTGTGGTGTAGAAGGCCTCTTCAACGCCGTCGCCATGATGCACATCCACATCGATATACAACACCCGTTTGTGATATTTCAGCAGCTCCAATATTGCCAACACGATATCATTGATGTAGCAAAACCCCGACGCCCGGCCTTTCCGTGCATGATGTAAGCCGCCCGCCCAGTTTATGCAGATGTCTGCTAAACCATAATTGAGCTGAACGGCTGCGCCGATTGAAGCACCTGTGTAAGCCTGTGGCAGCAGCAGCGGCAGCAGCAGCAGCAGCAGCAACAGCACGAGCCTGGTGTTTACAAAAGACTCTCAGGTCTGTGTGCAAGATTGCAGCAACAGCAACCATTCCAATTCCTCATGTCTGTACAACGGACAATACGAGAAGTGTTGATAAGAAAATTGGACAAGGCTGGCATTCCCGGAAACAACTCTGCAACGAAGCCGCTTGGGTCGTTGCGCAGCATGTTCCTGCTTTGTAACACATTTAACCAAAGCAACATGTGACATAGTAGCATATGACAAAGTAACATGTCACATTTGTAGAGATAACACAAACCTTCCACATACCTGGCAGTATTTGAAGATGTTTGCGAACACGGGGCAATCTGCTACCCCCAAGTTAAACTCGTTTTTGAGCCTCTCTTGTTGAGCCTTCTCAGATCGCTTGTCAGCAAACTGCAGCAGCAGCAGCAGCAGTGGCAGCAGCAACAAATTGTGAACCACAGCACATATCACCTCAAGCATAAACCAGCTGAAAACGCTGCCAAAGCATCAACAACAATGACTTCAAGTGCAGCACAAGTTGCAATGAATGTTGCTGCTGCCGCTGCTGGTGCAATGGCTTCTGCTGCTGCTGCTGCTGCTGCTGCTGCTGATACGGACTCTGGTCAGCATTAGGTGTACCTTTGGCTCGTCTACGCTCTTGAGTCCTGCTAGATAATCTCTACTGTGGAACGCGCACATGTCCTCGAATGGGCACGGCACAGGGGTGTACACCTGGCAGCAGCAGCAGCAGAGTTTGTGTGTGTGTGTGTGTGTGTGTGTGTGTCATCCAGACGTCGAGTACAGCAGGGCATTGGGGTGTACACCTGGCGACGGCAGCAGCAGCAGCAGCACAGTTGTTGTTAGTTACACAGATATGAAGGGCATGGGGGTGTACACCTGGCGACGGCAGCAGCAGCAGCAGCACACTTTGTGCAAGTCATCCAGAATACAAAGTACAGCGCGGTCAGGTGTCATAATGATATATTAGTACTGGTCATGTGGAACAGTATATTTTGTCTACCTCTGGTGGACTGCTACTGGCATCTAGTAGATGCTACTGCCGCTGCTTCAATATTCAACGAGTTGATAAGTCCAACCAGCACTCACTTGCAAGTGTTAGTAGTTGTCATATCGTACTATCAATCGGGTGCCATTTTGACGAAGTATCACAATCACCTGCAGCTGCTGCTAATGCCACTGTATTGACTAGTTCCTGCCATGACTGCTAACTACCATATGAATCTCCATAACACTCACTTGCAAGTTTTTGTACAGGTCATGTCATGACAATTGACTCGTGTACCATCTGACTGCTACTGGCATCTGGTAACTGCTGCTGCCGCTGCTTTTATGATGATACTCGACTACTACGTGAGTTCAAACAGCACTCACTTGCAAGTGCTTGTAGAGATCATGCCATACAATTAGATCATATACCATTTGACTGCTACTGGCATCTAGTCAAGACTGCTGCTGCTGCTTCAACGGTGGTACTCAATTACTCCATGAATCCAAGCAGCACTCACTTGCAACTGCTTGTATAGGTCATACCGTATAATCAGGTCATGAGCCACCTTGACTGCTACTGGCAGCTAGTCAAGACTGCTGTCACTGCTTCAACGATGGTGTTACTGCAGCATAACTGGTGTTCCAAACAACACTCACTTGCAAGTGCTTGTACAGGTCATATCGTACAATAAGATCGTGAGCCATCCTGACTCTATGCGGCTTCATGGGGTGGGTGGGCCCGTAATAAAAGTCACCCAGCTCAGCATCATAGAAATACGACACCTGGCACGCAGCAAGCACAGCAAGACATACACGACTGTTTCGAGGACGTCATACTGAGAGCGCGGTATGTAGATTTGTTAGTCAGGGTTCCTTGCACTAGGCTCATAAAACGTTTGGTGTAAGGGTGCGTGTGGAACACTGCTGTTGAGGTGAGAGATATGGGCCACTGCTGGCAGCTGACGAGGCCGGAAACTGAGCCATATGTTTGCGCATAGCATAACGTCTGTTGTTGCGGGCGTATCAAAAGCAGACCTCCGACAAGCACGGGCATTGCTGATCAGCAGTTCACAAAAGGGTGCAGTAGTGCTCTGCAAAGCACGCAGGGACACCAGCTTCAGGTGCTGACGTAGCAATTATAATTTGTTTCAAATGCTGCATTGCACACCTTGCGCCTCGAGTCCATGCTTTGAGGAGGCTGCTAACACAGGAACGCGGGCACTGCTGATGCCTGTGCTGCGAGTTTACCATATGCCAGAGCCACGGTGTCGTGCCATCACAGACAGTCTAAACGGGTCCAAAACAAGCCCATACACTTCAAAGCGCGCTGGTCACGCTGATGCTGGCACGCACTGCTGTGTTCAAGTTTGCGGAGCACTAGTCACTGTCTGCTTGCGGCAGTTTCAATCCCAGACGTGCGAGAACTATTCTGTCTAGCAGGTCCACCAGCGTGAGCCAATTGCAACCAGCATATCAGGCCTCAGTACAAGCGTTGGACAGCTGCTAACAAGTCGGTTCTGCTGGACTGATTGCGTCCTGGATCGCCCTTGTACATGTTCATGATATTATCCTGCGCACCTGCTCAGCATCGCGTGGGGCTCGCAGTGCAGCAGTTCACACTGCATGACAGCCTGGTTTTAAACCTGGGGTTCGGGGCGAGTCAAGTTGACTCAGTTAACTTGAACTGTGACACCCCAGAGCAGCTGATGGTGGGCGACAGACAGTTTTTCATAGAATGGGTTTCTGGGACCTGGGAGGCGCTAGGCGACTTGCGGGGGCTGTGATCTGCGGCAGAAGTACTGCTTCATGATCAGTCAGCTGCGGCAGAAGTACTGCTTCATGATCAGTCAGCACAGTCAAGGGCTGGGCGACCGGCAACCTACGTGATGTGTTGTCAACCACACAGCCACAATGGCACACATGCACGTGCAAATCACGCACTCTAGCTGTTTCCCATGTCCGCACAAGGAATTCCTGCAGGAGCTGCAGCTGCTGCGCCAGCTGCGGGGCGTGCGCAGTGCCGGACAAACGCTGCGCGTTCTGCCGCGCTGAAGGACCTTAGGCGTGCAGATAGCAGCAGAGGAGGGCCAAAAAGCAAGGGAGGAAGAACACTGCCCGGCTGAGCAGAGGCAGCGCGCCGCTCGCCCCGGGGTGCGGACGAAGACCGCTGGCGGGAGGCCCAAGCTGAGGCCGAGCGAGAGCAAGAGCGAAAAAATCAGATCTCACTCACTCCACAGACAGACAAGCACACCATGCTTATTGAGCTTGTAGTATAACGCTGCCGCTGTCTGGGCCAAGGCTGCCTGACTGTTAACAGTCAACGTTGCTCGACAGTCATAAGTGCAGTTATCAGTACTGATAGACAGTAGTTATACTGCTGGTCAACGGCTGTTGACAGCGCACAGCTGCTGAATGGTGGACATGGTCCCTTTAATTGAAGATCATAAATACCAATAGGCTATTGATCATTGGTTGACGTTCACATATCATCACTGATGATCTGTGAACGTCAATGACAGCTTTAGATCCCATATCAATATGTCACTGCTCAATGCCTATACAGGCCTGCACTGACCGCTGATTGACTTACACTCAACCGCACTGGCTGTTCTGCCTGCACTCTGGTGCAGCGGCTGGTCTGGTACAACCGCTGCATATTCCCCAGTTGCAACAACCTGGCTGCTGGCAGCTCACAGGTTGCTTTTGCTTTTCGCTTGCCATGACCACTCCGTCAACATTGCCGCAAGTAAGACCTGTACTCAACTGTTGCTGGGCGCCAAACTCAGTCATGGCCTGACATGGCCTGAGCTGCTGTTGCTACAGCCGCCACAGCCACCACAGCTCCTGCTCCTACAGCCACTACAGCTCCTGCTCTTGCTGCGACCATTGCTGGGCACTTGCTGGGGTCAATTGTGTTTCTGTTTGATTGTCCTACAAAGCATCCTCCCAACAATCCAAGACATCCTCGTTACTGTCACACACAGGTTGCTGCTGATCTGCAGCTAGCGCCAACTGGTGCTTTCCTGCTTCTAGACTACCCGCAGTGTCCTGCTGCGCTGGTTGCTGTGTGCTGCTGTTGCTGTTGACTGT
>NSMO01000410.1:0-28090 GCA_002588565.1 Coelastrella sp. UTEX B 3026
GCTGCAGGTGCCCTGGTCCCTGATGCAACAGCCACACTCTCTACCGTGGCTCTAGAAAAGCTGCTGCTGGCAATCCTGCCTTTGTGCTGGTGCCAGTGTTGCTGCAAGTGATGACCTGGCACGTGGTGACCTGGCGCCCCATGTTGACTGTGACCTGGCAGATGATGCGGATGCTGGCTCTGCAGCCCATGTAGCCGTTTGTGGCTATGCAGCCGCTGCTGCAGTGCCCTGATCTGTAGATTGTGTTTATGCTGTTCCCCGAGCACTGTCAGCTGCTGCAGGAGGCGCCGTTTGACAGCTTCTGCTGCAATCACACGCAACGTTGGTGGGCCTGACTTCCTGTGCTGGTCTATCTGTTGTACACTGAACACGTCCTGCAGATTGACATTGGGATTGAGCAGCAGTGCCAGCTGGCAGTTGGGCTCAATGCCTCTCCAGACTGCTGCATGGTATGGAGTCTGGCATTGGCGGTTGGGCCTGCAACAAATGGAACAGCGCAGGACATAGCAGTGAGACAGCACCAGCAGTGTACAGGCGATAATTGCACGTTACGTGGAAGCCACTGCAATAGTTTCAGACCCAATGTGACAGCTTCGCTGCCTTGTGGTTGTGCAGATGTCAAAGCAGCACGGGTCAACAAGATATGCTGCAAAGGCATACATTTACATACCAGTGGCATGCTGACACCCAATTGCTGGAATCACAAGCACCCTGACAAACATGACTGCAGGACATGCTTCATAAGGACGTGGTTTGCAGATGTTCAAGCAAAGACATGCCACACCCAGTTACCTTGCAACCTTGTTCCCAACCGACCTACCCCGGGGGCTCACCTTGTTCTGGGATCAACTGGTGTCGGGTCGCCTGGTAAACACTCCCGCAACTGCAGTGCATGATGCTGCAGAAGCAGCATGCATATGGCCGGCTTCAGCTGCAAAGCAGCCACATGCAGTGCTGTACTGCCTACCGGCACCACCAGCCATCTGTCATACTCGCCCCAGCTGGCTTGCAGCTGGTCTACACCTGCTGCTAACAGATGGCTTGCTATCTCGACATGCCCCATCCACGCTGCATAATGCAGAGGAGTGAAGCCGCTCAAGTTAACTATGCTGACGAGTCTGCTGGTGATTGCCTGATGTTCTGCCAATGCTAGCAGCTGCTCTGTGACCTCTGTGTGGCCATGGATAGCTGACAGGTGCAAGGCGCTGTTGCCGTCCTTATCGACTGCGAACACGTTTGAGCCTGCTTCTAGCAGCTGTTTGGCACAGCGCCAGTGGCCATAGTAGCACGCAGTGCGGAAGGGCGTCCTTCCCTCCTTTTGCTGCTTGTTCACAAGCCTGGTGAGCAGCTTCGCTGCTGTGCCTGGATAGCTGCCGGACTCAATCTCCAGAGCAACAGCTTCAACAAGAGGCCCTAGGATAGCGGCCAGTATTGTGTGCTTGCCCTCTTTCGCGCACAGATGGATGCAGGTTTTGCTCGCCCAGACTGTCTTTGCCGCTAGAAGCTTGTCTCGCTCCTGCTGTTCGGTGTTGAGCATAAAGCTCTGAACGAAGGTGTCGTCATCGCTTGCTATAGCAGCGAGGAGCTTGCTGTGCGCCGAGCTTGTGTTTCCCATACTGTCAAACCAACACAACCGAAAGCACTGAGCGACTGACTGCACACAACACTCCCAAGCAGTTCAAATAGCATCCGCAAGGTCCTACGAAGCCCACACATTGTGTGGCTGCGTATATGCAGTCTTCATGTCGTGAAGTACCCGGACGTAGTTGCTGGGCAGGTGGTCCGGAAACGACGTCTTCAGCAACAGCAGTTTGCCAAACACATCACGCTCGGGCATAACCACCACTGGCCACCTGCACGCACAGCAGCGAAGTTGAGCCTTTGTCATAACATGTGCTGACGGCCTCTTCAAGTATAGAGCAGTACAACAGCTGGCAAAGTCGTGAAGCATCATACCATATCACACAGTACACAACGAGCTCCCTGGACGTGCCTGTTACCAGACTGAGGAGCCGGCAAGTGACAATAAGACCGCAGTAGAGTCTCTCACGCATGCCAGGTCACTGCCAGGACCCAACTGCTGCTATGATTATCAGCAAAGCAGTGCCCAAACAGATGACGCAATCCCCTCCTTTGAACCTCTATCAAGCCATGCTCATTCGAGTCGTGCATTTGAGGCAAACTCGGCTAACATGTCAGCATTTGGCAGGATTCACTCTCACCTGTTTGCAGAGCTTTTGGGACTTCCAGCAGCAGCAGCAGCAGCAGTTCCAGCACTTGGTGCCACCATTGGGGCGCAGAGCGCAGTCAACCCGGACTCATCACAAGTCTTACTTCCTGCACCTGGAACAAGACACAAACAACATTTGTTTTGGCCTTTAAACAAGACATTTGCTATTTGGCAAGACTGCAAGGCTGCAACCCTGCAGCCTCTGCAACCTGGGCTAGGGGGGAGGAGGGTTGTTCAACCCAACGCAGGGTTTTGTTGCCCACCACTTGCAGCCCTACAAAACATCTGACTGCTGTATAAGCTTGCGTTAGTGCCACAACACCACAAGGATTTGTGTATGCATGCATTGGCGTGAAACACAATCTGACCACCCAAGGCTACTCAAATCCCACAGAGTTCAAAACCCACCCTACTACCAACCCTGAAGAACGCACCGGCGCTGCTGCGCTGTGCCCTTTCTACGATCCCAAGATAGCAACGACGTAAAACAAAGTCCCTGCCCAAGAGCTGACCTGTGTCACTAGAGGTCCCGCCAATCTTCATAGCACTCAGTGACTCAGCAATCCTCTCAGGCAGTTGCGCCAGCTCAATCAATGACCCAACCGCCATTTCCTGCAAGCTCATGCTCTCAGGCTGATCAGCAACCCTACTGCTCATCTTCATCTGCTGCTGCTGCTGCTGGTTGAGCGCGTCCTGCTGCTGCTTATGTAATGCAGCTTGTTCTGCTGCCCACACAACGTACTCCTGTGACTCACTGAACATAGACAACTGCAACTGCTGCTGCTGCTGCTGCTGGGGCCAACTGTCACTGCTGCTGCTGTGACCTGGAATTGTCCAAGCAGACCACATGCCCTCTGGTGTGTCGCTGCCCCTGCTGCTGCTCCTGCTGAGTGACCTGTCACGCCTGGCAGCAGTAACAGCAGCGATGCTAGATCGCATCCCCCCGCCAGACCATGACTGACTCCTGGCATGACCTGAGGACTTCACTGTTGCTGCTGCTGCTGCTGCTGGAGTTGAGCTGACAGCACCAGTATCACTGGAGGGCAAGTTTTTGCTGCTGCGCCAGCTCTGCTGCCAATCCTGCCGCTGCTGCTGCTGAGTAGAGTCCCCCAGATCACCACTGTGCAAGCTGCTGTCCCTGCTGCTCTGCGACACCAACTCCAGCTCCGGCTGCTGCTGCTGTTGTGCCAGGTCAGCAGCAGCAGCAGCAGCATCTCCAATGACGTAATCCTGGTCAACTGGTGGGACCATGTCTTTGTAATCTAGCAAAGCTGAGTCCTGACTGTTGGTTCGCCGGCGACTCAGCTGCCGATCTAAACCCTGCTGCGGCTGTTGTCGGTCTAACCCCTGCTGCTGCTGCTGGTGTTTTTTGGCAGCATCTTTTCGTCGCTGCTTTCTGTAGTGCTCAAGCAACAGCTGCTTTTTATGTGCTATAGCCAGAGCAGTAGCAGCATCAGTAGGCTGACCCAGAATATCGATCAGTTGCTGCAGATCTGGGGGTAGATCCTGCGTGTCCAAAACATTTGACAGTGCTGCCACTGCTGCTGCTGGGGGTGGGCCATCCACTTCCAGGGGCTTGCTTGCAGCACGTGAGAACATACTCGTCATCTGGACCATCACACCTCCACGCTGCTGCTGCTGCTGCTGCTGTTGTTGCTGCTGCTGCTGCTGCTGCTGCTGCTGCTTGGGCTGCTGCCCAGATGGTGCGCTTGTAGGCAACCCGAGCTGCTGCTGCTGCTGATCTGGATCCTCAGCAGCAGTAGCAGCAGCTACTGCCCCAGCAGCCAGATCTACAACTTCGTGCTGCTGCTGCCGCTGCAACTCAGCTCGCATGCTGTTTGGACTATCACTCTCATTCAACTGCAGTGGTGGATGTTCATGTTGTGCTGCATGCAGTGCCGCTGCTGCTGTTCGTTTAGCATCAACACTGTGTACGTCATGCAGTATATGTCGTGCATTTGCTGCCGCTACTGCATGCGCAGTTGCAGTGTCTCTAGCTACATCACTCTGGCTGTACTGCTGCTGCTGCTGCTGCTGCTGCTGGGATGGTTTGCTGGCTATGCTAACAGGCATATCCATCTGCGCCTGCTGTGGCGGCTGCATCTCGCTGCTGCTGCTGCTGCTGCTGCCAGCCTGCACCGCTGCCGGCGCCGACTTAGCAGGACTGAGCTTGCTGCTGCTGTCAGCAGGAGCCGTACTGCTGCCAGCGGCAGCAGCAGCAGCGGTGTCTAGCCTCATGCTAGCTAGATGCGCTGCTACTGCTGTCATGAGTTGGTGGGCAGCAGGGCCTACAATATCTTCAGTTAGGATCCACAGAATCCTGCAATGAACATCACAGGAAACAACCTTGGGTCTGGGGTTTGGGGTTTGCTCCATGGCTCATATCTGGACGACAGCTGGTCAGCAAATAGCACACCGTCCTCAGCTACATCGTGGCATCCAAACGTTACTTCAATCCTGCTCTGTTGGAGTGTTGCGATGCAGAATAGGCCCTTGTATTCAGCATATCATGAGATCCAGAGCAGGCAGCTAATACGTGGGCTTAACCGCCAACTTGAGGAACATTCAACATACCATGTGCCAGCATACTGAAAACCAACTGTGGTCATATATGTGCAATGTTGGCAGCTCCAGGCAGTTCAGCGACACAGAAGGACAGGATGGTAGTTTCTTACCTTCCGGGCGGGTACAACCTTGCGGTTTGTTTCAGATCAGACTTCAATGCATTCACTGTGTTCTCCTGCAAGTCACTGCTGCTGCTGCCGCCATCCCCGCTGCTGCCAGCAGCAGCAGCAGCAGCAGCAGCAGCCCCTGTGCCAGATCGCCGGCCCATTCTGACCCAAGATGGCTCGTCCAAGGATTCTAAGCCATCAGATGCCCACTGCTGTAAGTTGGAATCTGATGGGGACTTCGGCACGCTGCTGCTGCTGCCAGGGCCATGCGGCACAGCAGCACCAGCAGCAGCAGCACTGCTGCCTTTACTCCCAGCTAAGCTATCATCCTGTGTGCCACTGCTGCTGCCATTCATGCTAACCCCAACCTGATGCTTGATTTCAGCACCAGCATGGCTACCCCAGTTGCTGATCGCGGCCTCGTTTGCTTGCCCACTCCCACTGCTGCTGTTGCTGCTGCTATTGATGCTACTGCCGTGCCTTATTTCAGCACAGGCTTGCTGTATACCAGTGATCAAACTTGCATCGTCTACTCTGGGAAATATAATAGTCGATTGACCCCCTTGTATGAGCTTTGGGCCGCCTGGTAGGCTAGCCGCATGGCCCTTGATCACCGGACTGCTGCCGCTGCTGCCAGCAGCAGCAGCAGCGCTGTCGGGGCGAAAAGGGCCTCGCTGAGCAGATGCAGGAGGGGTCTCAGGGCCCTCAGCAGCAGGAGCAGCAGCACTGGAGGCTACAGCTCTGCCTGGGATCTTGACAGGCGTCTTTGTCCCAGCAGCAGCACCAGCGGCGGCGGCAGCGGCGGCAGCAGCAGCAGCATCTTCGACGGCGATCATCCCATGCTGCTGCTGCTGCTGCTGGTGGTGCTGATCCAAGCTATGCCGCCTTGTCTCATCCTGTCTTTCATCTTGAAAAATATCATGAAGCTGCTTCAGCCCTCCCCTGGGGCTCTCCCCCGCTGCTGCTGCTGCTGCTGCCCCACCGGCAGCAGCAGAAGCACCGCCCTCCAGCATCCTAGCCAACTCCAAACTGCGTCGATTAGAAGCCCCATAGTACTGCCCCCAGTTTGTACCGCCGGTACCGCTGGCTGTACCGCCGGATCTAGAGATTGTACCGCTGCTGGTACCGCCGGGGCCGATCCGGTGTTGTACCGCCGGTACCGGCTGGAAGCTGCCCGCCAGGCTGGCGAGACTTGTGAAGCTCCCTGTGAGGTAGTTGTGAGCTAGACTTCCAGCTAACGCCCCTGCCATGTTATTAACACTGCCTGTTGCTGAGTTGGCAAGCCGTGACAGGCCTTGTGTGATCGTGTTTAGGGCCGCGCCGGTGCTTGCCGCTACGCTGCTGGTTGTGGCGGCGAGCTGGTTTGTTACTTTGCGTGTTATTGACGCGTTGACGAGGTCAAGTAACAGGGACTCCACGCTATATGTGCTGCAAAAGCAGGCAGAAACAATGGCAGTGACAAAGACAGTTCAGTACAGCGAAGTGTCTGGATTCCGTCATTATGAACAGCACTGGGAGCTTTTTAGGTGGCGATCCCCATGCATAGCACTGCAGCTCTCGTCAGCGCATCTGACTTCTTGCATGGCTCAGTCACTTTCACAACAGTCTACCATGAACACTAAGATAGCCTTACTACTCACAAGGACAGTTCACAGGTCACTGTGAGCGCGCTTCCTGCCGATAGCCGTATCACGGTTTGGATTCATGTAAACTGCATGTCTTGCAGTGATGCAGTACCAACACCATGAAAACTGCCTGAGCAGATTGATCCACTATTGGCCCCAGCCAGGATTTGAACCAGGGCGTCAGAGATAATGACAATGTTTCCACACCATGATATACTCATTTAGACTTGCTTTTTTTCTGAGCCTTGGGATGGCGTCTGATCCCAATATAATGCTTGTGATGTACTCTTTACTCCATACAGCATATACTTGATGACAGGCTTTGCATAACCAAAGGAACAGTTGCCAACCGTAACAACAGCTGCCAACATAACACAATTGCCAATGTTTGATGCTTGCACGCCATCTTCATTACCTGAGTCTTAAAATGGCGTCTGATCCCAACACAATGCTTGTGATGTACTCCTGGCACTTTGCATTCAGCTCTTCACTCAGGACTGCTGCTGGTGCTATCAGCACACAGCTACTGCTGGACTAATAACAACACAGCAACTGCTGAACAACAGAACATGCATAGGCAAGGCAATCACCTTGATACGATGACCAAAAGCAAGACACAAGTGATACTGTTTTCACAAATGATGATTTATACACGTCATGACGTACTCATTTACCTGAGTCTAGGGATGGCGTCTGATCCCAATACAATGCTTGTAATGTACTCCTGGCACTTTGCATTCAGCTCTTCACTCAGGACTGCTGCTGGCCCAATGACAATGCAGCGTATGCTTGATATGCCCCTTGGAGCAGCACCAGGCTGTTGGAGCAGTAGAGTCACCAAGGCAGCAACACCGCCACCGAGGGAGTGCCCTGCACAAGCATAGAGAGTGCAGTACTGCCGTGTGTATATGTGTGTACTATGTGTGTTATATTGTGGTTCTGAGTCTCAATAAGGCCTGCTGACAGGCAGATTGCCTGTTGGATGTTTTGAATCAGCAGCACCAGGCTGTTAAAGCAGTAGAGTCACCAGGGCAGAACCACTACCACCAAGAGAGTGCCCTGCATGACAATATAGAGTGCGATAGTTCCGGGTGTGGTACATTGTGTTTCTGATACTGCCTGTTGGATGTTTTCTTGGGCAGCACCAGGCTCTGGCAGCAATGAAGTAACCAGGACAGCAGCAGTTCCACCAAGAGAGTGCCCTGCATAAACTAGACAACTTCGTTAAACACAGCGCAGAGGTGTCATTTCGGTGTGGAATTTGAAGGGACTGCAGAGACGGGGTGGCAGATGTGATTGCAGGCTGTGTTGATACCAGCAGAGTGAGAAGAGCTGAGGAAGAATCTCCCCACTATTACGCAAAGGCTTTGGCCCTAGGCAACCCGCGGACATACCAAGCTAAGCCCAGCATATACATGTATGTAACTCTCAAACCTTTCCACGGCATGCATCTATAAAACCCTTTCCACGACAGAAGTACTATATACTTGATATGCTGCATACACTCGCCGCAGACTCATATTGGACAACAGCAGACCAACCACCTCAACCTTACCTGATACCACGAGAGGCCAGCCTGGGTGTCTAGCAGCAGCTGCTGCCAGAGCATCAACCGTGTTTGCCACCACATATGCAGCAGCAGCCAGCAGTCCCTCATGCACCCAGCCTGTGACTCCCTGGAACTCCCAGGCTAGGGGGGCGGCAGTGACATCAGTCTCTAGGTCACCCATCTGCAGCAGCAGCAGCAGCAGCAGCGAAGGTGCTTGCAGTTCAAAACAGCAGATAAGAAGGTGAAAGCCAACGAGCCCAATTAGGTGACCAGAGAATATTGCATCATGCCTTGATGGCCTGTATGTGAAACTTGAGGCATAACAGCAGTGGCAGCAGTGGCAGCAGCCAGCAGTGCCTCATGTACCCAGCCTGTGACTCCCTTGAACTCCCAGGCTAAGGTGGCAGCGGTGACATCAGCCTCAAGGTCACCCATCTGCACAAGCAGCAGCAGCAGCAGCGGCGGCAGCAGCGGCAGCAAAGGTGCTTACATTTCATAGCAGCAGATAAGAAGGTGAAAGCCAAAGAGCCCGAATAGGTTGCCCACGAAATATTGCATCGTGCCTTGATGGCCTGTGTGTGACATTCAAGGCGTGGCAGCAGTGTCAGCAGTGTCAGCAACAGGTAATGCCTCATGTACCCAGCCTGGGACTCCCTGACATTCTCAGGCTAAGGGGGCGGCTGGTACATCAGCCTCAAGGTCACCCATCTGCACAAGCAGCAACAGCGAAGGTGCTTACACTCCAAAGCAGCAGACAAGACAGTAAAGGCCAAGAGCCCGAATAGGGTGACCAGGCAAGGTTGCATCAAGCCTCAATGGCCTGTATGTGAAACACAAGGTGTGGCAGCAGTCTCAGCAGCAGGCAGTCCCTCATGCACCCAGCCTGTGACTCCCTGGAACTCCCAGGCCAGGGGGGCGCTGTCATGTCGGTTCCCAAGATCACCCATCTGCAGCAGCAGCAGCAGCGGACTTGATTACAGCTCATAGCAGATAAGAAGGTGAAGGCCGAAGAGCCCAAATAGGGCGACCAGGCAAGGTTGCATCAAGCCATGATGGCCTGTGTGTAACACGTAAGGGATGGCAGCAGTGGCAGCAACAGGCAGTCCCTCATGCACCCAGCCCGTAACTCCCTGGAACTCCCAGGCTAAGGGGGCGGCTGTCACATCAGTTTCCAGATCACCCATCTGCAGCAGCAGCAGCGGCGGCGGCGGCGGCAGCGAAGGTGCTTACAATTCAGAGCAGCAGATAATACGACGTAAGCCTAAGAGCCCAGATAGGTTGACCAGAGAAGCTTGCATCGTGCTTTGATGGCCTGTGTGTTATACTTCACTTAAGGCGTGGCAGTAGTGGCAGCAGCCAGCAGTCCCTCATGCACCCAGCCTGTGACTCCCTGGAACTCCCAGGCTAAAGGGCCGGCGGTGGCATCAGTCTCTAGATCACCCATCTGCACAAACAGCAGCAGCAGCAGCGGCGGCAGCGGCGGCAGCAGCGACAGCGAAGGTGCTCACATTTTATAGCAGCAGATAAGAAGGTGAAAGCCAAAGAGCCCAGATACGTTGACCAGAGAATATTGCATCATGCGGTGATGGCCTGTGTGTGACACACAAGGCGTGGCAGCAGTGTCAGCAACAGGCAGTGCCTCGTGCACCCAGCCTGCGACTCCCTGGAACTCCCAGGCTAAGGGGGCAGCGGCGACATCAGTTTAGAAATCACCAATCTGCACGATTTATGGATCACGCATCTGCACAGTAACCAGCAGCAACAGAAAAGGCTCAACTCACTCTCCAGCAAGCAATAGCGGTCTGCTGTACTTCACACAGTGTTTGCTGTACTTCACATAGTTGGCTTGCAAAAAAAAATCTTCAACAGCCTGTGCTGTTGCAGACAAAAAGCGACAGCGGCGGCCAGCAGCAGCCAGTAGCCCTTCAAGCACGCAGCCTGGAACTCCCTGATACTCCTGGGTCAAGAAGGCATTGTTGACATTAGTACGCAGACCCCTGCTTTGAGAGCCTGCACAGTGGCTGAATATTTGACAGCCTCAACATTTGCATGATCAACATATCACAACATCGCAGCAATAAAACCCATACCAAACAACCCCCAAAAACCGCCTCCCCAAAACCGCCTTTACCCGCCGGTATGGTGCTTTTGCGAGTATTGAGTGCTCCCCAGGCACATTATCTGACAACCAACTGAGCACATATGCACTTGACCTGGGGCACCTCGAACACCGGTAAACCAACATCATCTGATCTCTCCTCTCTAAACATTAATCAAAATCACATTCTAGCTTTGAGCCCTTGTGCCAATACCAGTCTGCCAACGTACGTACCTCCAAACTGCCTCTAACAGCCAGTATGATGTTCTTGCGTGTTCTGTCCACAGCCACATAGTGACAGGGTCTGAATGTGTCATTGTGCCAGGCTGTCAGCAGGATGTCTTCAGGTGACGACAGGCCAGCCAGGGACATCAGGGCTTGTGTATTGGCTTGGAGTGATACACCTGTGGGCACAATAGATAGCACAAGCGACATCGTTTCTACCAAACTGAGATATAGATGTTGCCGCTTATGTTGATATCTTGGAGTATTTGTGGGCCAGTCATAGTGCCTACAAGGCAGAAAGCAAAGCGTGGTGTTGTGGAGTGCGGGCACGTGTGTAACATGTTTGAGTCTGAATGTGTCATTGTGCCAGGCTGTCAGCAAGATGTCTTCAGGTGATGACAGGCCAGCTAGAGACATCAGGGCTTGTGTATTGGCTTGTAGAGATACACCTGTGTGGACAATAGACAGCGAAAGCCACACCATTATGATCAAAACTGCCATCACAAAGAGTGTCACATACCGGAAGGCACCTTTTTGGCTTTGCTTCAGTGGTGGTCATGCTGAAAGTGTGCAACATGATGATAAAACAGTGTCACAGATCATGGTTGCCTGTGTTATTTGTGGTGAGTCAAGTGCCTGTAAGGCAGAAAACAAAGCGTGGTATCATGGAGTGCGGTTGCCAGTGTGACATGTTCTGACAGGCCAGCCAGAGACATCAGAGCTTGCGCATCGGCTTGTAGTGATACACATGTGTGGACAATAGATAGCAGAAGCCACGCCATGATGATCACCATTAACAACAGTGTCACAGATGATGATTTTCCTGGACTATCTGTGGTAAGTCGAGTGCCAGTAAGGCCGAAAGCACAAGCGTAGTACTGTGGAGTGCAGTCACCAGTGTAAGACACGTCTCTTAAAAAGTGCTGCTAGATATGGCCAGCAGCTCAACTGCATTCGTGTCCTCTGCTGCCACAAATGCCCTCTGCTGCCACAAAGCCCTCTGCCGCCTGGCCAGATCTGGCTCCACTTATAGTTGGCAACACCAAAGTGATAGCAGCCAGACAAATCCTAAACTCAGGACTTGCTCAAACCCTGTTTGCATAAACCATACCATCCTTTTGTAGGATCAAACAGCGGTAGTGTGGCTAGCAGCTTGATGGCATGGCCAACAGTGTTCAAATGCCCTTTGCTGTCACATAACCATATCCAGCCGGACTACCTTTGGCTCCGTTGGCAACCCAGAAACAGTAACAGCAGCCAAACAAACCCCAAACCCTAAACTCGGGATTTGTTCCTTCCCAGCTTGCATACCCACCTGTTGCTATGGCCACAGTGCTATGGCTGGTGGGTAGGTATATACGTACCCACCTGTTATGGGATCAAACAGCGGTAGTGTAGCCAACAGTGTTCAAATGCCCTCTACAGGCACACAGAACATATCCTGCATGTCTATATCTAGCTATATTGGCAACCCAGAAACAGTCACAGCAGCCAAAAACCCTAGAACTTGCTCACTCCCAGCTTGCATAAACCATACCCACCTGTTATGGGATCAAACAGCGGTAGTGTTGCCAGCAGCTTGATGGCATTCCCAACAGTGTTCAGATGCCCTCCTGCAGCAACATAACCGTACGCCGCCTGACTGTATCTAGCTCCAGCTATCAGATCATCCATCATATCTGCTGCCCCGATGTGCAGCTGCACACCAGCAGCAGCTGCTGCCGCTGCAGTGGGACTTGATGGCTTCGCTGCTGCTGGTTTAGCAGCCGTACTGCTGCTGCTGCTTTTGGCGCCTAAGTGCATCATCATGCCGGGGAAGGACCTTCCTGGTAGTTCATACTGCTGCTGCTGCTGCTGCTGCTGTGGTTTGTGTGATCTCCGATCCTTGGACCTGGGTTTGGGATCATGTGCTGAACCTGCTGCTGCTGTTCCAGTGCTGCTGCTGCTGTCTGCATCTGCATTCCTGCTTGGGTTCGGATCAGTACTGGATTCTACTACAGTACCTGAAGCTGAATCTCCTCCTGCTGCTGCTGCTGCTGCAGCAGATCTCTTCTGTGCTTGCAATGCAGGCCCAGCCGGCAAAACCACGCCCGGAGCATTACCCCCTAAACCCCCCTGCACCATGCCCCCCTGCAACTGCGGCTCAGCACTAAACCACACCAGGTTATGTAACTGACTCAATTGCTGCCGTTTCATCTCCTCGCCGTGCGTTCCGATCACAAAGAACCAGCCGGAGATGTCCGGTGTGATCATCGCCGTGTTATGACGCTCCGAAGCGTCTTTCAGGAGCTTGAAAAACGTCGTCCACATGCCGATTAAGCTGGCTTTTTTGACGGATCCGGATACTGCTTGTACTGTTTGGAGGGTTTGTGCGGCACCTTTCAGGGCAGCTTTTCCTGCTGCTGCTGTTTGTTCGGCTGCAGAGGATACGGCTGCTGCTGCTGCCGAGACTGCTGCTGCTGCTGCTGTTGGGGTGGAGGGTTCTGTGGGTGGGTGTGCGGGGTCAGCAGCAACTCTGGCATTGCTGCTGCTGCTGCTGTTGGCTGAAGAGGCCTGTGTTTCAAGATCAGTAACCATCAGGTGGCAAAAGCGACAGGGCAGCACGACACAGGTTAAACACGAGCTTGTTCAGTGAATGACGAATGCTGAATACAATGTGTGATATCTGTGCTGTGTGCAACAAAGGCCGCTGCTGTACCATACCTCCTAGTATGAGCTGGGTATCCTGGCTGTAGCACAGCAGCGAGAGCGTGTCTACATACAGCACACATAACGGGGCTACTGCCCCTGCAAGTCGCTGCTAAGAGGTACCAGTACTACTGCAAAGCTCTGCTACTGCACCTAGGAGAATCTGCCAATGCATTCCTGAGCGACAGAAGTGCTAATCTTGACTGAGTATAGCCAAGACAGCTACCAAGGGGTGCTATAAAGGGAGGTGTACCCTTTATAGTACCCCTTGCAGCTACAAATGACAGAAGTAAAATGACAGAAGTAAAATGATGTAATTGGCAAAGTAACAAACCTCTCGAGCTTCCCGCTGCTTCTGCTGCAGCTGACGCTTCTGCTGTTGCACCAAGTGCTGTTGCTGCTCTGCTGTCCTGCAGCGACGCCACAACCGGCTTCGAACCCTGTCATTCACTCTTTTGCTGGCCCTTCCGCCAGGTCTATCGTCTTTCAAGTGGTCGAATGCGGTCCCGTACACCCAACCGTCGAGATCTGTTGCAGGACTGTGAACTATTTGCCAACCATGATCCCCGCTGCTGCGAGGCTTCTGGTCCAGCTGTACTGCGTTGAAACACGCGTCTGACCATGCTGGTACGGTGCCCGCGATAAAGGGTACTACGAACGCTTCGCGCCTGCGGAACAGAACCAGACAGGCAGGGCTTACACCTTCGTGAACTGCGAGAGAACTAGTGTGCTGAAAGGCTTTGCAGGCGCGGTCAAGGTGCGCTTAAGCCGTATCATGTTGTTAAAGCGTGGTAGCATACTATTAGTGGGTCAATGATGTAGGCAGCCTCGAATAGGGTGATCTTTAAACGCCAGGTTCTTAGTAGCAGTAAGTTGGTCAGCACTTAGGCCAAACTCGGGCATTGGCTACTGTGGATCCGCAGCTGCTCACCATAGAGAAAGCCCCATCCATATCTGATTCTCAAGAACCTCTTCTGCGTTCTCATCGCGCATGATGCGGCCTAGCCCGCCTGAATATCGTTCTTCAACTACTGACGTAGGAGCACTCCATGTGTATCTACAACTAGTCACAACCTTCAGTTATTGATATGATACATAGCAGTTCAGAACGTCGCTGTGATAGCTCCCACGTTCCCGGTCGGTTCTTGCAACTCGAACTAGTCGGGGCATTCGATTGTATGTGGCCATTTGATTCCCTGACTCCATAATCGTACCACCCCACGCTGCTAGAGCTGCTTGCGTTTCAGCGGTCGTCCAAACCTTGGGCCTGCTGAGCTGGCATCTCAATTCTGGGACCTGCGCACCAGCCTGTCAGCAGGCAGCACCCCTTGAGAGTGCCACAACGCCCTACTGACATCCTCATGTTGCTGCATGCAGACTGCCATGTCTGCTGACGATGACCACAAACTACTGCAATCAGAGCCTCCTTATTTCAAGGAGTGTACTACACTCGGTGATGCGATACAGCAGCCAGGACCCTGCAGCAGCCCAACCCAGCAACCGGAGCGACATTGCCGCTCAATATCAGGGTCTCTGTGGCCTGGGTTGTATACTAAATACTGAACAGCAACACAACTGTGGCAGCTGCAAAACAGTCGTACAAACTGTGATACCGCATCTTGCAGTCACTGGGCTGTGGTTTGCCCCAAATCCTGGCTTAATTGGGGGACATCATTGGGGGACATACTTCTTGCAATGTCACACATGCCATGTCGTGCAACCCCCTTTGTAGCCAACCGTCCGCCCTGAGAGCCCAAAGCCTTTGGGAGTGACTGCGAGTCACGGCGAACTGTTGGTGTAGATGACCTTGACAGGCCACTTCAGCGGCTACAGGTACAGAAGGTAAGCTTGGACTACTGGCCAGTAGTCGTGAGCATGTGTACAGTCTGAGCAACATGCACTTGGTGCCTGGCCGCATCATGGCAGCTGTAGCCAGTGACACTGTCAAGTTGTGTAACAAGTTGGAAGCTTGTCAATCAGAAAGCCAGCGTGCCTCGGTGTGGCAGCCGCATCTGCACAACTCTTGCATGAGTGTTGTTCAATGGCATGCGCTGATAGTCACAAAAGCCATGGTGCTATGTCAAGTTACTATTAGAGAGAGAGAGAGAGAGAGAGAGAGAGAGAGAGAGAGAGAGTATATGAGAGAGAGAGAGAGAGAGAGAGAGAGAGAGAGAGAGAGAGAGAAGTTACAGTGGTTAGCTCACCATACCAGAAGTAAAATAACAGTGTGTGAACATAGAAAGCCATCATCTCCTCACATCCAACAGTCATGTATGCAACACAAATCAAGTGTCAGGTGGTGGCACAAGAGTCTCCCCCAGTGACGCAAAAATCAGGCCGTAGAGTTAGCAGGTCAAACTGCTGTCACAGGTCCAGGCAATCAAGCTCAACAACAAACAACAAGTGCTGATGGCATAGATAACTGTCAAGGTGCAAATTCTTGTCATAGATTCAACGCAACATAGCTGGTGCCACATACAGTGTATGCATCAAACTGTTGCTGCAAACAAAAGTGGCTGAGCCAATGCAACATAATAGCTATAGGTGTGCTGCTATCGAATGCCACGTTGAAGGGCCAACAGCTGTGTAAGGTCACAATGTTCAGAGAGCAACTTTAACTGTTGTGGTTGAAGTACTCATGTTGGTGAGGCCGTAGCAGGTTCGCCTGCTGCCAGCAACCACCTGAAACAATCATTACTGCGATCACTGCAGAAATTAATGTGCACCATGGTTGGTATAGCAAAGTACTCTGACCATACCGCATAGACAGTGATGTCAACAGGTGCACTGTTTGTGGTATGCGCCGTGTTGAATGGAACCAATGAGTTTAATGTCAAGAAAGATGGCAAAGCTCCAGACAGACTAACAACACGTAAGGACCTGTTGTAATGCAGCTGTGTATGGGACAATGACATGTAATAGGCAAGCAACCCTGTGAAAATGACCCTGTGCACATTGCTGATTGAAACTCACTCCAAGTGATCAGTGATCCATGCACAAGGCGAGTCCTAGACAATTCTGGCCCTGGAAACACAGGCCTACTCTGTACAAACAGATCAACAACACTGCATGTTCTGCAACAACTCTGGAATGCCTACAGGTACAACTGCAATCTGTCTGACATGTGGCAACAAATGTAACGCCAAGCCGGACCAAGTAGTACCCAAATCTCAATTGTTCGGCCGCACTAAAGCACCAGAGTTTACTTGTACAACACCGCTCTTCTCACCTGACCGAGTATCTGCATAAGCATCACCAAACTCGGTCGGCACATCCAGCTGGCCATACGCATCGCTGCCCCAGCACTGAACTGTCCGGTTTTCCGAGAGAAGACCGCAGGTAAACGCGCTGCCAGCAGCCACGCCCGACCATCGCGCCTGCGTGACGTTTTTAGGTACGACTGCCTGATCGCCTGAGCCCCAACAATACAGTTTGCTAGAACCCTTGTCGATGCCACACGTATGCACGTCACCGGCAGACACCGCCGACCAGGCTTCGACCTCGCTAGGTACGGCAGTCTGACCGTCCGTATTCCAACCCCAACATTGCAAGCTATCGGACTCGTCCAAGATACCACAAGTGTGAAACGCTGCGGCGCTGACAGTCTTCCACTCGCTGTCTGCGTATTTTGCGGGTACCTTATCTTGCCCGTTATCGTTGTCGCCCCAGCAGCGCAGCGTTTTGTCGTCAGCCAGGATGCCACACGCGTGAAACCCACCAGCCGATATCGCCGTCCAGCTTGCGTTTTGAAATCCTTGTGGCTCTCCAATGTAGACACCCCAGCACATCAGCGTGTCGTTATCTTGCAGGATACCGCACGTATGGGACTTGCCGGCAGCCACCGCAACCCAGGACGCGTTGAGCAAGTCTTCCGGGACCGAGGTTTGACCGTCCGTATTCAAGCCCCAGCATACAAGCTCCTTGGAATCGTTTAGGATTGCGCATGTGTGGAAAGATCCCGTGCTTACTGTAGACCAGGAAGAATCTCGGTAGTTCGGGGGCACCCGGGACTGTTGCTGGCTGTTTGAACCCCAGCAAACCAGGCGTCGCGAGTCCGTCAAGATGCCGCAGGCGTGTGAGTCGCCGGCTGATATAGTTAAGAATCCTGCAACAAAGCCAGTGTGCCAAGAGTTTCATGACAGACTGCAGGTCACAGTTGCCGGGCCGTGACGGGCACCTGTTGGCCACATAGCACTGTCCGACAACACCAAGGTTATACGCCACTGAGTGCGCCACCAAGATCCGGTCCTACTGCCACACATACTCAGTACCAGGCTGGTCAGCCAGAAACAATGCAGAATGGCTACACAAACCGCCGAAATGGTTCAAGCTGGCTCATAGGCTCTCTCTGCTCAATAGACCATACTTTGCAATTGCTGAACCGAACAAAACCATGTACAATCCGATCCAATCAGCGGCTGATCCGTACCTGGGGGTCCTGGGGGTCTCTGCTGTTCCAAAGGGCCAAGTCCCCAATTGTTGGATGTCTGACTCATGGCCCTTCTTGCTGCATTTTCAAAAGTACACAGCAAAATCAGCATAGCAAGTTTTAAGCTACAACTTTTGATTTGTCGTGGGTTTAAACACACGGTTCCGGGTATCTTTGATGGAAAGTTGTCTCTCCAGCATTGAAGCCAGACGTTCGGCTATCTTGCTGTAATTGAGCTGCGTGAAACAACAGGCCACCAATACCAAATGTGCTTCAGAAAGGTTTGACTTTGTTTGTAGCTGCTTGCCCTGCCCCTGATAGCACCTCATACAACGTTGCAGGTTACAAACACTGTTTGAAATGGACGATTGAGAGAGCAAAGCAGAGTCTAGCTTTATGCAAGTACTCTCTGCGGCATATGAGTGGTAAAAGCTTCCACTTGTAACCCTGTTTCCCTCTGTCTCTCTCTTGAAACTGTACTACAGCTTTGAGGCTCAAAGCAGGCTTGAAGCTACGAATACCAACCAATCTCCTTAACACCCACCTTCATCGCCCCGGATTGCATAATAGATGCCCACAGCCAGCCCCGCCACACAGCACAGCCCCAGCAGGCCCAGCAGCAGCACCCATAACCTGCGTCTAGCGTGCTGCCTCACAACATCTGCAATTGTAGAGCCTTTTGAACTAAGGCTTTCTGGCTTTTCAGCCGCTGATTCCAAGTCCGAACTTTGAGGGGACGGCTGCTCTATGTGGCCATTGGCTACTGGCCCTGCATGGCCGTTTTGGTCATGATCTATGATATCTATCGCTGTGATCTCCTTGTCTGCTGCTGGTTTCGCTGCTGCTGGTGCAGCTGCTGACGACAGTTGCTGGCTGCTGAGAATATCCAGCCCGATAACATCCCTGCCATCTGACTCAGCGGATGCAGGGACTGGTGGATGTTCTGCCGCGGCGGCGGCTGCTCGCGGTGATGACAGTCGGCCGCTGCTGAGAACAATGTCAGGGACGTGGATAGCGGTCGCATATTTACCAGAGGCCTTGGGTGACGTTGCTGTGTACGCTGATGTTGTAGACCTTGGAGACGAAACAGGACTTGCTGCTGCTGCTGCTAATGACGCTGGCTGAGACGGTGGTGACGGCTGGGCTGACGCTACTGCTGCAGGTGTTGCTGCTGCCACTGCTGCTGGTGCTGCTGCTGCTGGTGCCAGTGGTGCTTCTACTCCTGCTGCCGATTGCGTTGTTGCTGCTGGTGGTGTCAAAGACGATGACCACACTGCTGCTAGTTCTGCTGGTGGCAGTTCCTCAACTGCTGCTGCTGCTAACGGTGCTTTCCCTTCCGCTGCTGTCGCTGGATCTGTAGCTACTGCTGCTGCTTGTTCTGGCGCTGATGTCGCTGCTAGTGTTGCCGGCGCCGGTTTGCCTACCTCTACTCCTGCTGCTCGCAGAGGTGGTGGTAGTGGCGATGCTGCTGCTGGCAGTTCAGCGGCAGCCACCGGGTTTTCTGCTACGTCTAATGAGGTCCTTGGAGGCGATACTGGTGCCTCTCCGCTGCAAACCTTCGGTGCAGGATCTACCGCCAAAGTGTATCTGCCGGCACCTGATACAGTAGCTGCCGTGTTTGCCGTCGATGCAGCGCTTGGCGACGACGCTGTGCTGTGGGATGCTGCTCTGGGCCAGGCCGGTGGGTGTAGTGTTGCTGCTGTTGTTGGCGACAGACAGGTGCCGTCCTTGTTGTGCTCGATGCCGTCTCTAGGCTCCTGAGCGTCGTCTGACTGCGTATTCTCATTGGGTGATGCTGTTGTTGCGGTGGCATGAGTGCGGAGGTCGCGAAACTTCGTTAAGTGAATTCCTCCGTAGCTGCTTCTGCTGTTCATTCAGGGCAACCCGTGCTACTTGCGATGGGGCATCAACGGCTACGCATCAGCTACAATGACAGAAGTGAGATGGCATAGACCTAGGGTGGATTGCTGAGGTGCCTGTCGAGGCGATTGAGGTCTGCACCAGGCCAGCATCACTTGTCACGAGCGGTGAGAGCATTCTGGTACGCGACCGCAGCAAGGTACTGTATCATCGTAATAGTAGTAGTATAATGCAAAAGGCGTAGCGGCTCCTTCCAAATCGCACGCATTCGTGTCACTAATCGTCGCACTGCAGCCGGGGGTGATTAGACTGTGTCATTACCCGCAAGGCAGGAACAGCCGTTTGCAGTACTCGCTGAGAGAATAAACAACCGCACCACAATTTTTCATTATTGGATGGGGGCGCTAGATGCCACAAGGCAGCAAAGTAGGGCTCAGACGCTGTTCGGACATGAATCAAACATCAAACAATGCAAACGCAGCAAACAAAACAAAATCTATGATAGCAATGTTGTGGAGCAAAAATGTGCTGCATCAAAGGCCCACCGGGGCACGACAACCATGAACAATCCCCCACCCCCCCACCCCCCCACCCCCCGCATCATGAAATACAGCAACTAATCAAGGGCCCCTGTTCCGCAGCACATTCAACTGCCCGCGCGCATTACTACCCCAACACCGCAGAGCCTTAGAGTCTGTCAATATCCCACACGTGAAGGCGCTGCCAACAGCTACAGCCGACCATTTAGCAGTAACCAAATCTGCAGGCACAACCGCCTGGCCACCGGACCCCCAACAAAACAGCCTGCTGGTATCCTTAGCAATCCCACACGTATGAACATCCCCGGCCGCTACAGCAGACCACTCGCTAACGTTCTTGGGCACTGCAGCCTGACCATCTGTATTCCACCCCCAGCACCGCAAGCCGTTAGAATCGCGCAGTATACCGCAGCTATGAAATGACCCAGCGCTGACACCTTTCCATTTACTATTCACATGCTCCTCAGGGACCGCAATCTGCCCTGCATCGCTATCGCCCCAACACTGCATGGAGCTTTTCCCGCTCGTTATACCACACGTATGGAACCCACCAGCCGCTAAAGCCTCCCACTTGGTCTTAGGTCTTACGTACGGCCGCCCTAGGTCCAAACCCCAACACTGTAACTCATCCTTGTCCTTGATTAAACCGCATGTATGTGCTTTACCTCCCGCCACAAGACTCCAGGTTGCATTTGATAATTTGCCAGGTATTGAAACCTGGCTGTCGGTGTCCAAACCCCAACAAACAAGTTTGTGGGAATCGTTCATGATAGCGCAAGTATGAAATGCGCCAGCGTTAACAGAGGACCAAGAAGCATCTGTTAGTGTGGCTGGCAAGTTGATTTGGCCCAAGCTGTTTGCGCCCCAGCAGAGAAGCTTCCGGGAGTCTGCTAGTATTCCACATGCGTGGGAGTCGCCAGCTGTTATGCTGAGGAAACCTGCACGTTGCAGCATATGCAGTTGGGGCAGTGTAACATCTTGATAACACTTTGAAATCCATTTCACTGTCAAAGGGCTAGACTCTAGTTTGGAACCTGACCAGTCTATCAGATACGGCATGAACAACACGGTACCACAGACGCAGCTGCTGTGGCAGGGGAGCTGAGCAGGCTCGGCCAGACGCCACGGACAGCTAAGAGCAAAAGCTGTACCGCTGTTGGCATGCCGGCAAACGCACCGCTTTACATCCAAAGCACCGTGCCAAAATAGTATGAATACAACTGGCACTTGACAGGTTTGCTGCAGGATTATAATTTAATATAAAGTAGCCAATTGATCAGTATCGGTTCACCCCTGTGCTTCCAAATAGATATGCATCACACTGCTTCAACTTGACGGTCAGGCGATGCACGCTGCTGCCATCAATCAGTCTGCATTCACCTGGGAGACTTGCAAATGCTGTTGCTGACGACTCTGAGATCGCTGTAGTGGTGACCTTCTTAGCTGCAGAAACACAACCACAACAGCAGCAGCAGCAGCGTGATGTGTCATTCATCTTGCAAAGGGAGCTTAATGAGCAAGCACTGCCAGATTCAACAGTGAATATTGGCTTGGTTTCAGACATTGTTGGGCTGCAGTGCTGGGCTAGTGTAACGAACGATCCCAATAGGGCTTGCCCTGGGAGGTGCTTGCGCAGATATACAACCCCAATCTTGGGATGTTATAGCTAGAGTAGGTCCGGGGGGAGGGGCGGGGGGACTGTGTAATCTAGCATGTATGCTAAGTTCTTGGTAAGGCAGGTGAACTGTCAGACTCTGAAAGCACCATGCTGATACCAAACACACTTGATAGCCGTGCACGTATTGGCCCGACAGGTTGCAAACAAATGTTGTTTGGTAAGTTTGGTAACACCGGTGTTAAGCAATCATGCATGGTTCTGCGCTGTTTGGATCAGCTGAATGCAGCCGCTGTCTGAGGGGACACTTCAACGACTCGAGATCCCAGGTGCATGACAGCAGATAGCCGACTCGCAAACATTGTCGGACAAGATCCGATACGAACCTCCATGCACAGTAGCATGAACAACATCTGCCAACTCATGCGGAAATGTGGCAGACTGCAACACACTTTGCAGTAATGCAAAGTAACATATGCTAAATCACCTGAAACATGGCAGGCTGCAACCCATTTCGCAGTCATGCTTCAGAACAATATATGTACAGTATCCTTGCACACTGTGTACAGTATCCTTGCATACTGTCAGTATCCTTGCACAGTACACATGCAGCGTGCGCTGTATGCTCTACTAGGCTTGACTGGGTCTAGCACCTATGGTCCTTCTCTAGAGGCACGGCATCCCTACTATTTGCTATGGCAAGGAGTAACCGTGAAGCCCAAATGCATCAGTCTTGCCAGTGTTGCACAAGGAAATATGATCAATCTGTGATCATCGGTCCCTGGGCCCTCACCTGATTCCCTCTTTGCTGCAAAGTACAAGCCCACGCCAAGACCCGCAGCACATGCCAGCCCCATCAGCACGAGCACCACCACCCACGCGATGCATCCCCTGCTGTGCTTGGTTGGAGGCGCAGCAGCAGCTGGGGGCTCAATTTCAACATCCTTGTCGGCCATCAGGTACACTTGGTCGTGCGTTGTGATGCCATTGCCTGCGTGTGCCTGCTCTGGGATGCCGATCACTACTGTATCTTTGGCGGCTGTTAGTGTTACTGTAATAGGCGTGGCTGATCGGGCTCGAACGGGGCTAGTGGGCCATTGCTGCGGATCTGCTGGGCCGTTAGGAGTGATATCTATGCTGCGTCTGATCGAGTCTGGGATGAGTACAGCTGTTGCATACTTGCCAGCTGCCGCTCGTGACGATCGTGTGGTTGTACTGGTTACTGAGGCGTTCTCTGGAGCAGATCGGTGGGCTGATTCCGGTGCATCTGGCGCAGATTCTGCTGCTGTTGCGGCCCAGGGTGCTGAGACATATACTGTGCTGCTGCAGCTGCTGCGGTCATCGTCGTCGCTGACCTCGCTGGTGTTATCGTTGACATTGAGCCTCGCGAATGTGCGCACTGCTGCTCGGAGTTCGCCTAAGTTCACTATATGTATACCGTACGCGTTGTACATTGCTGCTGTTGCTCATTCAGTATTGTGGGGGTGCTGGCTAAGCTCTTGTGCCGCGTACAGAACCAAGACATGTGCTAAGCGCACATCGACTGCTTCATTGTCTGAATAGGCCCATCATGTATACAGCTCACCGCCTTGGTCTGCAGCAGGCCAGCATGATTTCGAGAGCGCGCTGGGCTATACTAAAGCACCCTTGCATTTGGAGTGTTTATCGATAGCATAAACGGGTGTATCGGCTTTCTTTGTGCGTCAGGAACCTCTTGGTCTTTTCGTCACCCGGGTGAACCCGGGTGGAGTAGCAGGATCGACGCAAACGTTCCGCTGGTATCCCTATCTGCAGCAGACCATACACAGATGGCGTCTTAATCTTGCCCCTGTGTACAAGGCTGCACCCGGGTTAGGGTTGGGATGCTGCTGCAACGATTGCACTTGTTCAATCCCAACGTCCTGACGCGTATCTCAAAGCGGTAGATTTGGTTCATTCCGGTAAGGTAACACGACCCTGGCTCAAGCACCTCCTTGTAATGTTGTGCAGACCTACACTGGTAGTCTGAGGCACTCACTAGTTGCTGCCAGCAGCAGTCCCTTGATGCTTTCACCAGTCAAGAAAGCAGGATTACCAGTAGGCTGAACTTCAGTTGGCCTATAGCTCGGCTTCCAACAGATGCCACGAGCAGCCGACTGCTGACACAAGGCAGCGCTTCTTATCGTCAGTTGCCCACAGGCTTGCGGCAGCAGCGACATTCACTGGCAGCCGCTGCTGCCGCATCAGACAGCCGCTGGTGCCCACTCAACAGCCGCTGCTGCCGCATCAGACAGCCGCTGCTGCCGCATTCAACAGCCGCTGCTGGCCAATCAACTGATCAGTTAAAATTGAACACTCAAAGTCGCTGCAACAAACTTCCAAGATTTCCCAACGCTCCAACCAACCGATCAGCACACTCCCAAGGAATCTCAACCCTTCTGTGCATTCCCATTCCCAAGGCTTTCAAACCTGGCAGTTGCACGGAGCCGAGCTCAGCTGAATCTCTCATCTTCACCCAACTAACACTACTGCTCTCCGCACAACCGCCAGGGTTGAAATCTGGCGCGCACTCCAGATCATTGTGAAGACTTCGGCCACTCTCTCGCTTGTGCTCTGTGAATTGCCCGATTAGCACGTTTTGCAGTGCTGTTGGAAGGGCTGCCCACTCAGGACACGCTGTTGCAGTGTCCTTGTCTGTGGCAACAGCAGCAGCGGCGGCGGCAGCAAGGATATGACAGATCACAAGTTCAGAGGTATATAACAGAGCGACAGAACCGTGTGTCTTGACAGCAGCTTTGCCAAGACTGATACAGCATGTGCTGCATCATACATTGTTCTGGGCCCCAGATGTACCCAAATGTTGCGTGCATCTTCAAGAATAATGCATAACTCAGCAGGTCCTGCTCAACAACCACCTGCTTCTCCTTCGAGGAAGATGCAAGCAGTAGAAGTTGAGTCAACTGTACAAGATGTGTTGCAAGCACTGCTGCATATGAAATTCTATCGCATGTCACACGGATCAAGCTTCCAACTTTGACTAAAGGATACCTGATTTGCGCGCTAGGCATCTAATAACGGCATCTGCCGCAGCTGCCACTCCCAACTCGACAGAGTCACTCAGCAACTGTAAACAGCAGCTGCAATCCAGCTTCTGCCACACCAGGACTTGCAGCTCCTCCGCACACTGCTGCTGTAGATCCAGCAGCAGCAGCAGATCTGCACAGCGCCAGAGCCGCAGCAGCGTGCGAGCGGCATGACAGGAATGGCAACAGCCAGCTGCTACAATCTTGCACCCTAGACTGTCAGAGCGCAGGGTGCCCTTACAGCCAGCGTCCACAAACGGTGAACCGTTACTTGTCATGTGCCTCGTGCAAGATCCTGAGTTGTAACAATCCTGCTGGATGCCATGTCCCGCCTGCTGGCCCTCCTGCTGCTGCTGCTGGTGATGGAGCTGGGTCAAACAGTCCAAGAACTCAGCGTCTGATGGCAGCTGTACAGACAGTTCACCAGTGTACAGCCAATGTTGCAAAGCTGCAGCAACATGTATGTCAGCTTCTGGCACTACCACAACCTTCATCAGCCTCTGCTGCTGCTGCTGCTTGGGATTTGTGCTAACACCAGCAGCAGCAACCAGCTCACACTGCCGCCGCTGCTGCTGCTCCTGCTGGGACCCATCAGATTCATGGCCCATGGCTGATAGCTCTGCCCCTGGGCCCCACCTTTGTGACAGTAAAGCCTCAAAATATTGACACCTGCCTGACAGCAGTACACGGTGGGCAGGCAACAACCCTGCTGCAACCGCCTGCTGCTGCTGCTGCTGGCAGTGGACCTGACAAGCAGGCTGGATCCAGGCTGGTGCTGCCAGCAGTACATCTGCAAACTGACTGCTTTGCACTGATCCCCTGTTGCTGTTGCTGCCTTGCTGCTGAGCACCTTGCATTTGCTGCTGCTGCTGCTGCTGCTGCTGGGCAGCTACTACAGGGTACCACACAGTCTGCGGGGCAGCACTGCTGAAGCTTGCGACTGCTTCTAGATATGCAGGGCTGCCCTGGTGTCGCCCGCAACTCTTGCTACTGCTGCTGCTGCTGTCTGCTGCCTCAACTGATGCAGCCTGGAGCATCCCTGCATAATGCTGCTGCTGCTGCTGATTTAGTGCCGAGGTGCTGCTGCTGCTTATGCCATAGGTTGTTGATCCATCAGCACATTGCGCAGAACGCTGGTTCTCCTGCTGCATTGGACTCACACCAAAATCAGCATCAATCTGTTGCATCGTGTAATGGTCATGACCATGATCACTACGCAATGCATTGACTACTCCCTGACCTACAGCACAGGTAGCAGTTGTATCTGCCAGCAAGACTTGCTGTGGCAGCAGGCTATGAAGCTGTGGGTGCATCTGCTGCAGTTGCTGACCAGGGCCTGGCAGGCCCTGATTACATAATGCCGTCAGCAGCGGCAACTGCAGTTTCTTGCTCAGCTTGCCCAACACCTGCAACTCCTCCTGGCCCTGCTGCTGCAGTGCTTGCAGGTGGTCCAAACTGCTGCTGCTGCTGCTGCTGTTCTGGGCGTTGAGGAGCTGATCTGGCTGTTGCCACCGGCTGCTGCTGCTGCTGTGTTGGGCTATGGCAGCAGTGGCAGCAGCAAGGTGTGCATGTAACCCGGCTGCTGGTACCACTGCTGCACCAGTATAGGTGAAGTCCAATGCACGTTGCAGTGCTGCTGCATTTACCGAAGCACTGATCTTGACTTGCATTTGAACCCCAGGCTTCGCTGCTGCTGCTGCTGCTGCCAGCTGCTGGCCCAGGATCGGGCACCCTGCTGCTACTACAGCAGCATGCACCGGCAACTCCAGCTGCTGCTGCTCGTTTGCTGGCAGCAGCAGTACAGCATCAGTGAACTCAGCTCCAGGCTCTCTGGCTGCTGCTAGTGCTGCTCCCTTGCTGCTGCTGCTGCTGCTGCCGAGCTGGCCGTAGCACTCGGCCAGGACAGCAGCAGCCCAGCAGCGAACCTCTTGCTGCAACTGCTGCAGCAATAACAGCTCAACACTAAGCACATGATGCAGCCCTGCATCTGGTTGTCCTTTGCCGATCTGCTGCTGCTGCTGCTCGTTGGTGGGCAACCACCCTGCTACAGTATGTGAAAGCAGCTGCTGCAAATGCACATCCAGGCCCCGCTGCAAATCCTGCATTGCAGCTACTGCTGCTTTTGCTGCTGCTGCACTTGATACAATCACGTTGGTGGTGCTGCTGCTGCTGCTGCAACAGGCTACCACACCAGACAGCAGCGGCTTGACAGCTCGTGCGAGCAGTACTAAGGCTTGCAAACAAGCTAAGCTGCATTCTAACACGCCCTCAAGAGCACAAGGACTGCTGCATCTGTTCTGCATGCAAACTTTCTGCCTTTGCTGCTGTTCATTTTTGGAATCCACAGTTGCCGCTGCTGAAACAGTACAATCTGGTCTGGTACCCGAGGCCTGACAGGGTGTTTGCTGCAGCTTACTACTGCAAATTCGATCGCCAGATGAAGCAAAGAGGGCCGGCAACAGGACTCTCAGCGCTGCAGCAGCAGCATCACAAGCAACCAGCACAATGCCTATCTCTGCTGCAGCTAACTCGAGCCCTGAGCCTCCGTCTGTTGCTGCTGCTGCTGCTGCTGCTGCAGCTTCGGTCACTGCTAGAGCTACCGATAGAGACAAATGGCTGCAAACTATTAGCTGATGGCCCAACTTCCGACTGCTGCTGATGGCACCAGCATCCCTACTGCTGCTGCTGCTGCTGCTGCTGGGATTGCCGATTTGTGGCCCTGTGCTAGCTGACGCACTCCATCCACGAGCTAATCTGCGCAATGCATGCTTTAATGTGTTTGATCCATTCGCAGCTACGCTGTATACCTTGGTAACAGGATTGAGGGTGGTACCTGCTGGTACTGTCCGCTGTGCTGTAGAAAGCCCGCTGTTATCTTCACCGTCGCTGCTGCACCTGCTGCTGCTGCTGCCGTTTGACACATTACTGCTGCTGGAAACGTGCTGAGTCAGCCCCTTGTCACAGGATGGAGATCTGATCTTCTGACTCATTCTCCACCGCTGCTGCTGCAGTTGCTGCTGCTGCAGTAGTACAGCCGATACGCACAGCATCATTTGAAGCTTGTGCAGGGGCTTGCGAGTGCTCCCGTCAGCTTGAGCATATGCTTGCAGCAAACATACCAGCTCATTCATCTGCACTGCTGCAGTTATTCGCTTGCTGCTGCTGCCGCCGGTACTGCTTCCTTCAGCTGCTGCTGCTGTTGCTACTGCACTTTGGGCGCAGATCATCCTGAGAACTTGCCATGCAAGGGGCACCTGCTGAGCCGTTGCTACTGTTGCTGGCGCTGCAACAACATCAACACGCAGCCCACTGCTTTCCCCTTCTGCGTGACTGATCGAAGGCAGCGATCTATCAGCTGCTGTACTGACTGTACGAGCTTCTCTTTCTGTAGCTACTGCTAACGCATGCAGCATCACTCTGCAATGGTCGCTCGCCAAGATCGGCGGCAGAAACTTGCCAACGGCAGGTTGCTTGCTACCGTATGGCACTGACTCTGGC
>NSMO01000411.1:0-21762 GCA_002588565.1 Coelastrella sp. UTEX B 3026
GACAGCACGCGTATCACGCACTACATGCGTGTCCGGCTGACAGTGGACAAGGGGCTGTCATACCTGTGAATCTAGCACTGCTAGATGGATGATCCATCAGCAGCTGAGCCGCCTCTGCTAGAAACCGGATTGTTGATGTGGGATATCTTGATTCCCTGAGGTACAGGGAAGGTTATGTACGTGCATTGGCGGAGTAATTGAGAATGCAGGACAGCAAGATATGTGCCTAGTGCACAGACCAGCTGTAGCTGGTGCACTCAGGAGCAGCCGTTGCATGATTTTCTGCCCAGAGGGAGAGATGTCAAGAAGATCTGCAGGTATCCATGTGTTCGTATCAAGGGGCCGTGAGCATGTCACAACGATGTGCATGGTCCATGCTGGCCAGCTGATATGCTAAGGTTTACGAACCTAGGCTGGTATCTCATGCCTATTCAAAAAGCCGATATCGTCACTTTTTTCAATTCTTATTTTGTTATGGTTGGATATGCTTGTTCCTGCGGCAGCAGGGTCTGCAAAACACACTACCCTGTTTGCATTGGCTCAGTCTCTTTTACATTGCACCTGCCACAGCACAAGCTCAAGACCCGTCTCGGCCGGCCCGCGGCATGGCGCTGCAGATGTCCCAGCAACGCTGTGCTGCATTACAACGTTCAAGATGCTCAAACCCGGTAGTACACCTGATCAATAGCTTGAAGGCAACGCACTGCTCGTCAAGTTTGGAACGCGCACAAGCCAATCCACGACGGGCCAGTGTCACCCATGAACAAAGTCGATCCTGACTGAGATCACAGATTGCAGATGACCGTCATATGGGCTGATGTTTCGTGCCTGACAGACAGTCATAGCTTCGATGCATGTTACGGGAAGGTCGGTGGGGCAGTACGCGGCAGTACAGACCAGGCGACCCATGGCGACAGACCTCTTAGCAGCAACAACCATCCGAAACACAGTTTTTGACCAATGAGTGTGCTGCGTACATCTCTGTGCAGGCATGTGTTCACAAGAGATAGGACCGCCCTGGCCCGCCACAAGCGATTTCCGAACCAATGATGCTGCGGGCGTCATTGGTGCTACTATTACTACTTTTTCTTCCATCAAGTATCAGCGCAATAACATTTGATACATGGTCCACGACCAACGATAGGAACGTCCAGGACGCAGGATTAGAATCCTTGATACACGCTTCGATAGGCTGGTTAAGAGCCAGAGCACTGTACACGGAGTACCCAATACTCACACAGTACGCTGATGAGCTGCAGCGGGTCCTCAGGCCTACGTGCAGTAGATGTCATGACTACTTCGAAGCAGTAGCCATAGTACGATCACTGGGCAGAACCATCAAAAGGGTCATACAGGACGACAGGGAAGACACACACTATCCTGTCATCAGACGCAGCTATGTCGCAGCAGTGTGGATGCTGCAGCGGACGAAGCTGTTCTCATGGCAGGCCAGCCAGCTACACAGCAACATGCTCAGCACACTCTTCAGGTTCGTCACAACAACAGCGCTGCAGACTTCGTCAAGTTGACTGCTGTGTAGTTCTAATCAGACCAGAGCTCATGCTAGCATTGACGATGTGTATTCTGATGCTGAAGCCTATGCATGATTTGTGTACAATGCCACCACTGTGCCAACCAATGTTGCTTGCTACCGAGTCAACTGGCAGCAGCAGCAGCAACCAACGCACTGGCCCTCTCCAACCACTAGCCATCACTGTTATGTCCACAGGTTGTATGTGCATCACAGCAACCGCGCTCAGGGGCGCGCAGTCAGCTTCCACCATGTCAGCAAGTGTGGCGGTACAACCATGTGCCAGCTGGCAGCTAACAACAGATGCAGCAACCCGTCAATGGACATGGACAGAAACTGTGTGCTGGACAGCAGGTATGAATACTGTTGCCCACTCAAACAGCCATACTAGTAGCAGAGAATTTTCTGCATGTAGGCTGTTGGCTCCACACAGCTGACACACCTGTCATATCTTGAAACTTGCTCGGCAAGCTAGCTCAACAGCGCGCAGCAGTGAAGTTCCCTTGCACAGTGGACGCCGCCACTGACTCCTCTAGCCTGCATCAGCCCATGCACTCCTGGAGTTGCAGCAGCTGTCCACCAACAAGTGAACTAGGCAACATAACCAAATGGCATGACACTTCAGCATTCATAGTATACGCAAACTTCATGAACTTTTGGTTATCTCTGCAGCTTAGATGGCCCCATCTGGATGGTTGCCCATGACGTATCCCGCCAAGGGGTCACTCCCAACACAACGTACGGCCTCTTGGGTCCTGCAGCAGCAGCAGCACCCGACCCCTGGGCAAACCTCAGCTGGCCAGAACGCTACAAGCGGAGTCACCAGCTGTTTACAGAGCCGGAGCTGCCCATGTGGTTGATGTACTCTTGCCCCTATAAACCGTTGGGTAAGAGTTACGACTGCCAGGCCAGAAACAAGATGGTTCTAGCTGCTCGGAGCAACTTCCTTGCAAATGAGCGGACACTAACACAGGAAGATGGAGGCAGCCAGGTGAGTAGGCACTGGCAACGCAGCGACAGCAGCAGCCAACGATAGCTGCGCCTTGAGCACTCTGTATTACTGTGATCATTCACAAACAGCAGCAACAGCAGTAGTATCACAGCAGCCATGTGCCTGTTGCGCAATCCCATCAGGTGTTACCCCCCCCCCCCCAACCAGGAAAGCTTTGTTTGTTGCTTGGCATGATGCTGTCTTCACCGAGCCACCTGCTCTGCAATGTCTTGTGCACAGGTTTGCCCTGAGTTCACCAATGCAATCATCCTCCGTGACCCAGTACCACACGTTGCCAGCTTACTAGCTGAAGTCAGATTCAGATATGTACGCCAGCTCGCAGTCCACAACATATCGAACTGGCAACCACCGATGTGGAACCTGACCTGGTGGGAATCCCTGGGGCCAGCTCTGGTTGGAAACTATGCTACGAGAACCCTAGTCGGGCGGGAAAGCTTCTGCCGCAGCGCCTCAAACCTCACCCACCACGACTTGTCACGAGCAGTAGATGCACTGTTAGGGTTCGACATGGTTATGACGTTAGACCGTGCGAGGGATATAGATGTGCTGGTGTCAACAATGCTGGGCTGGCCGGCTAGGAGTTTTAGCAGTCAGCCGGCATCTAGGGTCAAAGCGGTGAGGCCTAAAACCTCGACACTCAATTGGGATAGCATGGGAGGGGACAGCAGTAGTGTACAGTCGGAAGCTAGCAGCGCACAGAGCAGGAGAGGCTCAGGTCAGCAGCTGCAGCAGCAGGAGGGTGAGGAAGAGGCTGACAGCAGCGGCTTCCTCGCCAGGGTGCTAGGCAGGAGTCACGTCAGCAGCAATGGCAGCAGCAGCAGCATCTTGCAGTCAGTTCTGCTGCCAGCCAGCAGGCGACTTAGCAGGTCATTGCAGCAGCTGCTGGGTGCACCACAAAAGGAGCCAAGCTTGAACCCCTTTTCTGCTGTCAGGGTTTCCGATCTTGGAACGACATCCGGCAGCAGCAGCAGCAGCTCCAACTTCAGTGCCAATTCCGCAACCTCGATGTCAGATCTGCCCAGTGGCTCCCAACATGATTATGACCAGCAGTCAGTGGATGTCAGTCAAGAACATTCAGTCTCAGATGCAGAGTTTGAGCGGGTTGCAGCAGCCATGGCATCATTTGATGCTCCCGATCCCCCAGAAGCACCCCCACTCCCACCAGAACCATCCCCAGAAGAGCTAGAGGCAGCTGCTGCAGTGGCGCTGGTCAAATCTAGCTGGCAGGAGAGACAAGCACAGCTTTGGGGCTTCAAGAGTGTCCATGCACTGGAGTCTGGGTCATTACCTGAGCCAGAGGTTGAGTACATGCAGCAACTGGACCGGCATGGGGCGTACCTTGTGCAAGTAAGGCCTGCTGCACCACTCGGTAACAGCACCAGCTTTAGCAGCAGCAGGAGGGATGATGGACCTGGATTCAACAGCAGCCGCAGCAGCAGCTTGCTAGGCGCCGGCAGTCAGAGTGGTGAAGTATGGCATGCATTTCCCAGGCATAAGGTAGCATTCACTCACACAGACATGCTGAGACTTGAAAACCTGACTCGATTGGACCAGGAGTTAGTGCAACTTGCTGGGCTATTGCTGGACCTTGACACGGTCTGGTTGCAGTCATTGCTGCATAATAATCATTACCGTAAGAGGATGAAGGCTGTAGCAACAACACACACAGCTTGCGGCTTTGCTGGTATGATGCCATCGAGTGATACTGTCCAGGATGATGTATTTCAGCCTAGTGGTCTGTCAAAGAGCACGCAGTGGATGAGCTAGATGGCTCTAGTGAAGGTCCTGCACTAGTGGTTTGTGCAAAAATAACAATAATACAGCAAGGGGGTGTGATTAGCCGCATGGACCCATCTGTACAGTTGATCCCTTTTGCAGGAACTGCCATTGGGGTGTAGTCTGCAACAATACTATGTGTGTGACTGATTGGTGGGGTGGTTTGAGTTGCACTGGTTGGCTTCTGCATTGGTTGCTGCATTGGTTGCATACTGGCTATACAGGTAGAACCAGAGCACAGCACTAGGCTTGCATTGCACATCAGATAATAGCTTGCTCAACTCATTGCATGACTCATGTATGTAGCTGGTGTTGAAATTCTGCTAATGTGGCACAGGGAAATTATGCCATGAGCTGGAGACAACCAAATTGGCTTGCTGAGTGACATAGGATGCACAGGCATGTTGCATACTGGGACATATGCCATGCTTTTTGTACGGTAATCAATCAGTCTAGGGAATCGCATTTGCACCACTCATGCAAGTGTTTGCTATTGATGCAGCGGTGACCAGAGCCCGTAGTGCCTAGCCATGGCCGACTATCTGACCCAATATTTGAGTCGGATTGCAGAGCGCTGCTGCTCAAACCAGTTGACCATCATGCAGCATGTGCATGCATTCTACGCATGCAGAATTGGTTTCTATTTCAGCCACCTTGCAGATTGCATAATGAGGTGTGCCAGTGGCTGCAGACCTTATTTGGGAAACCCAACATGGGGTTGATTTGCCCAGCAAGGCTGTTGTGGCTTATCCAAGAATGCTTTCATCGTCCGCAATATGTCGCACTTTATGCTAGCAGTATATAGTACATATGCTGTTTCTCATATGATTATTTCATTAGAGTTGTATGCCACCCACGGTGGCCACCATGTGCAGACACAGCACGAACATGCGTCATAAAGAGATTGTCAGCCTTTCAGCACACATTGCTTTAGAGCTGCTATCCCACTGGCACTGTGAGTTTGTAGTTTGTAGGCTTGTATGATGATAGCCACTACATGTTGTGTAGCAGCAGCAGCAGTATGGCAGTCTGCCCAACTCCCACTTCCACTTCTATAACAACATTTGAGCACTACAGATGCTTTTGCATGACATTGTCTTTGCTGCCAGCGCTGCATGTGAGATGTGCATCGACTTGTTCGCAGGTCTGCTACATTCACTTAACATTAGTGTGGTTCAGAGTCACTGTTAGTCATGTAATTGTAGGTGTGTGATTGACAGAACCCTCCCAACAGACTGGTTCTGAGTTGGATAGAACATATGCTGTTGTGTTTGATGGTTTTGCGGGGTGCCTGGCAAAAATGTTGGGAGATGTTTACTAGCTAGTTGCTCCAGTGAGCGACTGTTGGTTTCCTGATCCATTTGCATCAATCTTATCTTCTATTGCAGGCATGTGCTCATAGGGTGCACAATACTGGCTGCGCATTAAATCTGATGGACCAATATGTTCGTAATGCCACAGTGTGAAAGTATTGAGCCATGCAACAGATTAGTGTGTTATTTTCCTTTGCTCATTTGAACCAGCATCTTTCCACATGCTTGTGGGTGTGTTGTATGGTTCTACTCTCTTCTCACTTGCAACATGGTTGTGGACAGGTTCTTATTATCTCCCCAGATACTGTGTACCCAATTTGAGGCACTTTAACACCTGGAATACAATAATGTCAGTGCATATGAGTCTTCCCCTAACTTGCCCCTGATGGGAAACAGTGAGTTGCCTTACGACTTGTCCTGTCAACCGTACGGGGTTAGTCATCAGTGCGTCTCGCAGGCATATAGCATTCGGAACCATTCTGTTGAGATTAACACAGTCTTCACTGAACGAGTAACCAAGTGACTGCAATGCCTAGGCTAAAGTAGCCAACGGGCAGACCCTGCCCATGCAGACTTGTCAGGGCCCTGGGGGACTGTGTAGCACCAGAGACTTTTGCTCTTCAATGAATTCCCATATGGGATTTAACAGATGCATCTGTTACACCATTTACAGCGCAACTATATCAACAGAAGCAAGGTTCTGCTGATTGTCCCATCACCTGCCCAGCACAGCCCTCTCGCCAGACTTAACTACCAACAAACCAACTTGTGTACAATGTCAGTACCATACAACTGTTCACTGTTACAGCGACATCTGGAACAGATTTCTCGTTGATCACTGAGCCATGCTTAAATAGCAACATAGGGCTTTTGTTTCCCATCATGCCTATCCTTTCCGCTCAGCATTATCACCAGTATTCTCCACTTCAGTGTTTGAGCCCTCCCCTTGGTAGTGACCTGCGTACTCGCCAGGACCACCCTGCACACAGAAAAGCAACGTTCCGTCAGTATCTACGTAGGGGATAGCACCGCATATTGAACAAAAGCAGTTGCTTTGATTGCAATAGTAAAGTGAAGAGGGTCTTGCTGCACAGTGCATTATCGCCCAACAGCCCAGCCAGCAGTGGTCAGTTTCATGCTGTGCTGGCACAGCATATCCATCTGCGCAGGCTCTGCCTCCCGGCTGTGCACATCACCGATCTTTGATACAGCAACTTGTTGTGTCAATACACACCCTGACCAGTTTAATTGCACAACCACCAACTGCGTGCCTCAAACTGTGTGAAACCGCCAGTCACTACTGAGGACATACGCCGTGCTGACCACCCTGTCAAACACATACCTTGGTGACAATGCCACCCTTTGCACCTCCTACTTGAATGCGCTCATGGGCGGTACACTCATCGTAGCTCTTGCCGAACTTGTCCTGAGCAATCTGCTCCTTCACCTGTCAGGTGGGGTTGTAGGAGCAGCAGTCGAAGAGACAACACAGCAGCAGTAGGCTTCAATGGATAATCAGCTAGCACGGATACATACCTCACCAATAGCAAGTGTGCGACTTACTGGGACAGGGTGTAAAGGTGTAAGAATGTGCAGTCGCGGCGATGCAGGGTCTATCAACAAGGCCTTCTGTCTACAATCCAACAAGTACGTTAGAGTGCAAGATTTGTTTGGATATCTGTGCATATCTTGCTGCTGCACCATGCATGGTTGCATTGCATTGCTCAACATGCCAGGCCCACGTCATGCATTGTGCTTCACAAGTTGTAGTACAGCTGATTGGGCAGATCCCTTGCACTTACTGGGTCGTTGGGGGTCTTGTTTGTTCCCATCTCCTGCTCAGACATTGTGACTGGGTCTGCTTGGCTACTGCTGAGGAAGGCCTGTCAATAGTGTATGTCTGCAGAGGACAAGCAGCAGCACACACAAGACAGACTGAGTATATCTGTACGACGTGCTTCTGCCTGGTATCAACCATTTGATGGCTTCTGATGCAGTCCACAATGAACATCACTGCCAAATCACATCGGCACAGCTGGAAAGTTTACTGTTGATGTGAAAATTCTATTCGGCGGAAGGGCCCAGCGCTGGTGTCTGAGTACCGTGCATTGGCAACAACAGGGCTGCAATCGCACTGAACGACGGTTTGAAAACCGTTGGTTTATAACTGCACGCGTGATGGGGAGACAGCGTGATCTAGATTGGCGCGAATCCTCACCTTGATCTGTAACCTCTGGAAATCACCACACTTCGCCCACGGGACGCAGACAGCCTTTGTATAGTGCGAAATGTGCCCGCACAAGCGCCTAATGACTGTTATTGAGCTGCCGTGACTTCGCTTGACAGGCTTGACATCATCTCTACCTGCGGCGTGTGGTCGGGAGAAGCTCGATCGTCTGTCCGATACGACCGAGCCTGAAGGTGTGAGTCTGTGGTTCTTTGGACAGCACGTCGCTGGCTCCAAATGTATCACCCGCTGATGATCCTTGCAGGGCTGGTTTCAGCTGGTCCGTCGCACTCCGATACGGATTCGTGGCTCCGACACCAGTTCCCGCCCAGTGACACACAACCGAAACAAAGCCTCCCAGACCATCCCAATCCGGGCCCAAGCACGAGCTGTACGATTGACCGTGCAGAAAGGTGCTGAGGCAATTGCGGCGGATTTGCCGATGTCAATGACAACATAATGCAGCGCAGTAGCGGTTGCGTAACGCCCACAGCTCAAATGCACGTAGCAGTAAGGCTAGCAGCCTCTGCAAGGCTCCTCAACATGCACCAGGCGAGCGGCAGCAGTGTTTAGGGTTTCAAGTGTTCAAGTTGTCCTTCCTGAAATGGTCAGGACAACAGATGTGTCTGGTCCCAGGTATCACAGTAGGGTGGCAACTGCTGCTGCTGCTGCCGGCAGTCACCTGCTGAGCAGAGCACGGTTGGGCACACTGGTACTGACTGCAGCAGCACGTTTCCTCAACAGGCTGCTCCCAAAATATCGGTATGACCGAGCATACTTAAGCTCCAATCCAAGGAAGTTCCTTAGCATTCAACTGCTTAGACTCCAACGGATATGCTACTAGAGAGATCAAGGGCTAGCGAAACGAGCCTGCAAACGGCGGCCTGTAGCACTGCGGCCCAACCTTCCTTCTGCTACCACCTAAAAGGAAGGAAACACGCTGAAGCACCGTGACGCTTATTGGCCTCAAGACGCCTCCAGTTTCCTGAACAAGTGAGCTGCTACTGCTGCGTTCAATGATACAACAGATACAACAGTAACCATTCATCACCATCTTTGCCTCTGATTATTGATGCTGCGGTCGATTGAGTGCAACAAAACAACACAGACAATCCTGGTCCACTCTGGCAGTACATGTCATCTTTGACAGAGGCGTCCAATGAAACAGAGGTTTCTGAATGTGATCACCTACCTCCAAGCAGCATAGCGTCAGACCTCTACAGCTACAGACCCAACACCACAGCTACTAGGTTTAACATATCCTACATCACAGCAAGAACATAGCTCAGCAGCAATGCACCTACCTATGTAGGTCCCAAGTGCAACATAGCAGGCACCAAAGTGTCCATGATGCCTGTACTAAAGAGGCCAGTTGCCCAAAACCCAGACCTCATGCAGACAGTGACTAGTGCTGCTGTATGTCAACTGAAGGATTAGTGTCATCAGCCTACCACCAGACCCTGAACTGCCTAGCTGCTGACTGCAGCAGAATGCAGATGCAGCTGTGCATCTGAGACAACCACAACCAACCACACACCCCGTCGACACCTCTGGACGCCACACAGGCTGGCAATCGCTGGTATGTGGCGCTATCAAGCACTTCGATTCATGCTTGTGCAGCATGAAGTCTGAAAACAGACATGGCCCATCGACTGAGACCAGTGCAGATGAAAGTGGCAGCACGCTGGTGCCAAATGCACACCCGATAGGATTGATCACTGCTTGCTGGACCACCAGTTGGTTAACACATCATTGTGTTAAGCTGTGAGTCTAAACTGCTTAGAGATGCATCTACAGCAATGACTTGATACTACCAATCAATGCACACTCAATCTGCGAGGCATCAGCATGCACCAAACATACTGCGGATCTATTCACACAGTTGACATCTAAGAGATATGCAAACTATACATGCACACTGTACTAACCCAGTACTTTCTAATACACAGAAGCTGTCAACTAGCGCCATGCCTGCATGTGCATCTTGCCTGAGCTCTTGAGCCCGTGAATGCCAGACAACAGTCCTTAGACCCAACAAGCGGAGCCATGTACAAGCCTACACAAGTAATATCGACAAACCTAAAACCTGAGCTGACACCTGAAGCTGATAACCCAACGCCCTAATGCTGGTGATGCGGCACACCCTAAACACACTAATAATCACTGCTATACACGATTGAGACCAAGGCTGCACTCCCCGGGGGCATGTACACACTCCAAGACACCATTCCATCAGCAGTGGGCGTCATTGGGATGCTTTCACTTGCAGCGTCCCCCTTTTCAGCCCCACCAACCGCATAATACTTCCCACCGAGGGTTATACCGCTTGTTGCGGACAATGGGTCCTCCCCTCGGGCTACCAACCGTATCAAAGCCGCAGGTGAATCATACCCCTGCCCTTGGCCCACATCCAGCCTGATGGTCTGGTTTCCAGCTTGTGTTGGATGCTTGTTGATAATCACAATGCGCAGCTCGCCATCGTTGGCATCCTTCAGCGGCCAAACTTTGAAGTTACTACTGTCACCAGATATCTGAGTCTTGCCTAGTAACTTGGAGCCGGCTTTGACAGCTTGCTGAAACATCGTCATACCATAAAATGGCGGTCTCAGCACCGGTGGGCTCAATACCCCTTGGTTGTACCAGCGCAGGATTGAGGTATAGAGGTTTTGCCCTGAACCCTGATGCAAGTTCACTCCTACAGCTCCAGTTGCAGCCACTTCAAAGCAGCCGTCTAAGGTCCATAGTGTTGCAGCGAACACGTTTGAGACACCCACCCTGCCGCTGTTGCTGATCGTGTTCATTTCGGCAACACGTAGGGGTATCCCAAAGCTCTGACTGGTTTGCACCAGGGCTCGTAAGTTGTCCATTTCTTTGCGTATTGGGGGTTCTTCTAGCAGTGTCGTGGGTGTGTTATAGGTTTCCTTGGTAGCTTTGTACCAGTGGACAGTCGTGAGGTTGACAAAGCTGGCGGTTTGGCTGCAAAGTGAACAAGGCAGCAAATCACAATGTCACATACGCCAGCAGCAACCCTGATGGTCATGCACATGGTCTGTGCAAAGGCAATGTAATATGCTGTGTGAGAGGTTGACAGCAATGCATGAGAAGCAGGTAGTTTGCCAACAATTACTAGTAACACAGCTGTGCGCAGGCTGATAGCCTGCCATGCCAGAAAGTGCTGCAGACATCCGACATGCACATGCACATAACTTGCAGGCAATCGCAACTTCACTAAAACAACATACAGACACACAAAGATAATGACTCCCACATGCACTTACTCTAGAAACCACTTGATTGTTGTTGGGAACACATTCACATGGCCCCACACAGGTCCCGCAAACTTCTTGTATGTGCAGCAGTCGTTTGATCCACATGGGCACGACAGCTGCTTGGCAAAGTTGTACCAATCCGGCACAAAGAAGTTGCGCACATATTGCTGCGCGCTGAGGGCTTGACCTTGAGCGTTTGTTTTGGTACCCTCAAAGTAGTTGGGCTGCAGGCAGAACAGGCAACAGCACAGGGTGTGAGATGCTGGAGAGGCGGACGCAACTGACGGTCCAAGTCAAGTTGGCGTAGAGTACTAATAGTAGCATTCGTGCTGTATATCTGTTGCAGGCCTCTTGCTCCGGTGCTAGCTATTGCGAGAGAATGTACATCGTACCTGAGCAGTTCCACGTGCTGCTTGTGCATTGGATGGCATACCCACTATGGGTAATTGCTCTCGTGCATGATTACGAGCTGCCAACAACCCAGCACCACAATGCTTTGCCGGCACAGTCTGTAGCTAATGCACAATGCACAACAAGATACAGTCGTTCAATACCCCTGGCCCCAGGTACATCCTGTCTGGCAAAACCCACCTCATTTCCAATCTCAAAGGTGATGATGCTTTCAGGCGGCATAGATGTCATTGCAGCACTGTACTGCCCCTGTGTCAGCGTCATGTTACTCGCTTCAAAGTTGAGCCCCAAAATGAACAGTGCCCCGGTGTCCTCATAAACCTGCCTGAGTGCATCATAGACGTACTGAGGAAACACCCGTGCCTGCTTGTCCGTGCTGCCACCACCTACTCGAATCACCATGGGCCCGCTGCCATACTGGGTCAACATGTTGATGATATCTTTATACCCCGGTATGTTGTTCAGCTCCTCTACATGTGTCCATTCGTGGCTAAGGCCCAGGAAACTTTGAGGTATTTGGAGAAGCTCCTGTCCTAGGTTTATCTCCGTGAGACTCTCAAATGTTGCGTCCGGAGAGATGTACAGCGGGGCGCCAGCTACTGGTGGGGCTGTTATGACTGGTACGTTGCCTTCAGGCTGTGTTGGTGTGTCGTTTGGAGTGCCAACCTGTGCTGGACGCATCTGTTCAGGCGTTGCTGATGGCATGCCCGGTCGTGGTCCCGCTGCCGTTCGCGGTACCTGCTGCTGGCTAGCTACTGCTGCAGTGGTTGACTGGGCCCCTGAAGCATTGCTGCTTAACGATTGGTTGCCTGTGCTGCTGATGGAAAATACTACTGGTTGCTGAGCACTAGATGAATTGCTGCCCGAGGCTGATAGCTGCTGTAGCAAGCGATGCTGAGGCCATCCCGCTGGTAGTGGCACAGAGCTTCCAGATGCTGGTTGGCTGATACGTGAAACCTTCAACGACAGATGATTCGACTGCGACTGGTGTCCTGCTGCATTCAAAACGGGGCCCTGCATGCACAATGTGGCTGAGTGAGTGAGTGCCAACACAAGTACTGTGACGACTGGCCGCGCGTGTATCTCACCTCAGAGCCTGGTTGCAAGTCTTGAGCCGCAATCACTGCCTGGCCTGCAGCAGGAAGCAAAAATCAGCAAGGCTGGACCGCTGGGTCCCGGCGATGCTGCTGCTCCAGCACCAGCAGGAGAGGTGGATGGTACCTGGAGCTGCTTGCCAGCAGCTGACGGTCAAAAGAAGCCAGATGGTAACATCGCAAGCCTGGCGCACCATCGGGCTGCTTTCACCCTTTACTCGATATGCTCGCACACTCGGCTACGGTTGCACTCGGAACATCGCGCGTGAGGACAACCAGTTGTTGAAATAGAGCGCCTTCGCGACTGACTTGAACGCCCACGCGCAGCACAACAGCAAACTTGTCGCACTGGATCGCGTTGTCTGACAGGAGTGAACGGCAGCGTGTAGAATGAAGCAAAACTGCGCAAATGGTGTCAACCATGCGGGCGACAAGCGGTGTTGATGGTCCCGTTGGTAACAGGCCTTGTGTAATTGTGTGACTTGTCGTCGCGAAGCTCAGATCCGATATAGCCTACAAGGGCCTGTTTTTCAGGTTCCTGCGTTGTGATTGCCCCAATGGCGTACCAACGCCGGCGTATAGCGATCGGCGTCCGTACATGTGGTCCGGCTGTCTATTGCACCCAGATGGCGGGTTGCCTCTCACTGTCTCGCCTGAGCCTTGAGACAGTCGGCCCTGAAGATGCAGTCATTGAAGAAGCTGAGTTAAGCAGCGGGAATGTTCAGCGGGATGTAGGTGGCACAAGAGCTATATCAGGCGTCTTCAGGCAGTAGTAACTAGGGGTCCCACTCTGGAACAGGGACTGGATGGGCGTCCAACGCCAGCTAGACATACGCTGAACCGCTCAAGCCAACAAAAGGGCCGACATCAAGCAGCAGATTATATGTTCAGATGGCATCAGACTGGACATAGGCCTGGCATGCAAGCTCAATTGACCCTTTGGCACACCTTGTACATCACCCATTCATAAAGCGCCTCAAGAAGTAGCCTCTGGCTCCTGCAACATGCGATACTATCAAGTTGTTGTCGCTGTTCTCAGCAGTGCATCGCTACGGATGTTTTCAGCTATCTCAGCAGCTGCCATATGCATTCCCGCCAGCCTGGATCAAGACCTTCAGGCCTGATCAGGCTGCCGGGCGGTCACCAAGCGGCTTTGTGAATCAAGTGGCAGAAGTAAGTCGCTCGCGCTCACATCCCATGTATGTGCCTCAATGTCCTTATTGCCACATTGGTTTGGGCTTAAGCTTGTGGATTGTGCCAAGTGTGCAGCATTCACAAGGGAGCTGATGGCCGGTAGACGCCTGGCGCAGGGTATGGCATTGTGGTATAAATCCTGCTGAGCAAATGCAGACATTATCTGCCTTGACAAATGCTTGTTTGGGCCCGCCACCCCTAGATGTGAGCCGATGTTCCCTCGGCCCGAGGGATCGGATCCCAAACCGTTATTACCTGTGTGCAAGGAAAGCCGTACAGTCAGCCTTGTAAGGCCAGGAGGGCGGTGGCAAACAGTGCTGGCTCTGTCTGCCGGTCTTGTACTCCACGCGGCGCGAACTTCAAAACACCATGCCAGATGACATCAGACCGTTGACCGGAGTCAATCAATCGCTTGGAAGCTTCAACATCAACAACAATTGTGGTATGATCATTCTCAGGCAGCTGATCTTTTGTTGCTAGAAGGCTTTAAAACTGGACACTGGGCCCCAGTGTCCAGTCTCCATGGTATGAAGATCACTGGGCACCTGTGCCAACCTGGCTTAAGGATACGGTGCATTGCAAAAGCAAATCAGCGACTGGGTGGCTGTTGCTGGTGGCACTGTCAGCAGTAAAGTAATTGTTGGCAACATCAGTAATTGTGTGAATGTGGCAACTTCAGCAGCTCCAGAACACAAGCCAGACTTTATATGTCTACCACAAGCCTGGCACTCCTAAGACGGCAAGTCTTCAGCCCTTCTCAAACCGAAGCTGTAAGTGCAGCAAGAACAATTACACCAGATGCCCAAGGTGTGGTTTCCACATGTGTGGTTTCGCCGACCAGCCGTTGGATACGCAGAGTTCTAACTGCAGCTGACCACCATGTTGGTCGTCAAAGCAGACCAGAACTAATAGGCGAGTAGACATAGGCAAATACACCCACTCCGGCCATTGGCCCTTGGGTGTCTAGTCTCCGAGTCTAGTAGAGACTTCTAGCCTAGTTGGCAACAACTTTCAAGGCTGAAAGGCGAGTAGAGCAGAGCCAAATGCAGTCAACGCTGTTTTATCTCCCTGTAGTTGCCGGATATTGTATAGAGCAACCGTTGAGTCAAGGCTAAACCAAATTAAGACAAGCAGTTTGAAATGAACCGCACAATTAGTTTTTCGCAATTCAATTGCATGTCTGGCTGATATTCATATGACTGATACTCATATGACTGGTGGCCCTGGCATGAGGCAGAGCTTGAAGCTGGAGATAATTTCAACTCATACCAGCTAGTAGGCAGCTAGTATTGCTGCTATCAAAGTGTTCTAAACCCCCCTGCCCTCCGAGGCTGAAACCGCTAACAACACTGCAATTGATATCCAATTATTAGCGTGCCCAACCCAGCTCCAACTCAACATGACCAGATAAATGCTATTGCCAATAGCAGTGCCAAAGAGATTTGTGACTTAGTGCCACAACCATGGAGAATGATTCTCAGTCAGAACAGTACAGATCAGTTCGGGATAGTGATTCTGTAACGAGCAACCTCAAAATGACAAGATGTTGTCAGCATACATACGTGGCCTCACCTTTCTCATGTTTGATCTGTTGTTGGATTTTGTTGTTGACACTTATTAAATAGTCGGTGACACATGCAGACGTTCTTGCGCAGGGATGCCAAACGGTCACCATTCTTGCGCAGGGATGCCAAACGGTCATGTTTTCGGAAAACATACATCGTGACCTACACAGTCATCTATTGGCATGACATGCAATTATACTTAGGCATATGTTGCCAAGTTGCAGGTTGCTCGGCGTGCATCTATTGTGGCCATAGGTCTGACATGATCAGACGTGACCAGCTGGGCCTGTAGGTACCTGCAGTGATGTACCGGAAACGTGTGGATTGCCCTGACTTCATAGACGTACACATAGACGTAAATCCTGCTGGGTTAGTGACTTGTTGGTAATTATCATTGTTAGCTTCATCCGCCACGCTACAGGGGCAGCCCTACAGCCTGTTTTTGCCTATCCCGGTCATGCCAGGCTGGAGACCTCTCCCTAGGGGAAGTTGGTGACCTGTCATCGCCTATCACCGCTCAGTGGCCACCCTTAGCCCTGTCAAACGGCTGCCTCACTTTTTAGTTTCAGCAACTGCGCTGATCAGTGCGATTCTTCCTTACCGATACCACGGCCATCATGGCATGTAACACAGAGGCCGGTTGCACCCGCGCAAACCGACGTCCCGTCTGTTGCAGGTGACCTTAGGCATCTTCACCATAGAACGGATGGTAAAGCGAGCTAAAGGGGGTTTGCAGCGGTATCATGCTGCTGGCTTGAAAGGGATGGATTCACCATCACAACCGTCTCCTTCTGCTGCAATGGTGGAGACCACTGCAGCAGACGGCGTCAAAGATAGCAGCAATGGCACTCAAACAGGACGCGACGAGTCCAGTTCGCACCAACCCGTGAAAGTCGAGGTTAGGGTGGCCAACATTACAAGGTACAACAGCAGCAACCCGCCAGTGTCCACACAGGCGTGCCAAGATTAGACAGGGCTTGCTAACGGTAACAGTGTCCGACAAACGGCATGTGGTCTGAAACAGTTGCATGCCACGGGCAGGCAGGACCTGCACGTCTTGGAGAGTGCTCTCAACGAATGGGTGCTGTGGCACCGCAACCAATACGAGCAGGTGTGGGGATCGTTGCACACGTTAAGTCGTATGCCACTGCTGAGACTTCATCTTTTGGCGCTGGCGCTGTCAATCCAGTACTGCAGTGTACGTCAGCAAGCTGTCTGCTGTTGCAGGGATACCCAGAAGGTGCTCAGCTTCTGACGGGCAGCATTGGTCTTGATGTTGACCAGCTCATAAAGATGGGAGTCATCAGCTGGACAGACACGCTAGCACCAGTGTCAGGCACAGGCAATAACAGCAATGACCGCGACAGTTATGAGCAGGTGTGCCGTAGACTACAGGCCGGCTATAGGGTCCTGCATCCAGTCTTGTCAGCAGCCTTCCTGCACCAGCGTCAGCAGTGTACATGTGCTAGTCAAGTGGGTCAAGCAGCCACAAGCAGAGCTTTATGTGGTGTCATGTGCTTGTGAGATTGGCAGACGTCCATAGTCGATGTTGCACAGGGGCTCATGTCCTGGTATCCTTGCACTCAGCAGCCAAGTACTGCATACTGGCCCTGGTGCAAGTCTGCAAAACCCTGTCCGCAGGTGGAGGCCCCACCCATGTATGACAGAGCCGTGCATGAGTTGCTGGCTCCTGCTGCTGTAGCCCCCGGCGGTCGCATCAGTATGTTGCCTGGTGGTGCAGAAGCAGCTCGGCGCAGAGCTGCAGCAGAGGCATGTTATGGCACTGATGGCAGTGACTCGCCAGTGCCTGCACAGGCTGTGACCAAAAGACGCAAGTTGTCTGAGAATAGGTGCTTCAACTGCGGAAGCTATGCTCATGGGATAGCAGACTGCAGCAAGCCGCTGGACCAGGTAAAGTGTGCCAGTGCAAGCCCAGCAAATCAGGCACTGAACATTATGCCAGTGCAAGGGTTGGTGAGGTACATCCGCAGCAGTCGCAACATCTTCCGCTTATGCCAATCAATGGAGAATCAAGTTTTCGGGCACTTCCTGACGGAGGTGGTGCTGTATTTGTGGCGGCCCTGCAGGAGCGTGTTGCTGCTGCTCGTACTGAGCAAGCAGCCAACCGCCGGCCCACCAACGGCTTCATGGCCAAGCTTGGAAAGCAGAGATACTTCAACACCAATTCTGGTGATGCAAACGGTGCTGACATCATGAGGCCAGGGTGCATCAGCGCTGAGCTGGCAGAGGCCCTAGGTGAGGCTGTAGTCATCTGGCGGTTGACAAGCCAAAGCGCTCCTGCAGGTTCTCAACCTGCGGCTGGGCAGAACGCGGCCTGGAAGTCAGTGCACTGTAGCCTGGCACAACTGGATCTGCGGACTTTGGTAGTGTCAGGTGGTTGTGACTCCTGTTGGTGTCCTGCAGCTGCCTGGTGGCCGCAGTTTGTTCAATTGCGTGTAGATCAAGTACAGACCCCGATGGCACCACAGCTCTATGCATCATGCAGGTGTATAGTACCAGGTCCAAACAAAGTCTCGCCTTGTTCTGCCGTTTTACCTTGCTGTCCTGCAGGTATGAGCAGCAACCTGGCACCACCACTGTGGCTTGGCAGGATGGCAATATTAGGTGTACCGCCCAGGTACTGTGCAGCAGACAAGACTGCAGCAGAACCAGAGCGCATAAGATTCATCTTCGGCGACAGCGAAGATGCAGATGACGAAGTAGCAGCAGATGTCGAGGCCGATAGCAGTACCCAGGGTGATGCATCAGCAGCTATGCAGGGGCAGGAAGATCCTGCTGATGCAGACTTTGTGCCCTTGGGTGGACAGGCAGTACAGTTGCAGGAGAAGAGCACGAGCCAGCCGGAAGGTGATGACAGCCTAACATCCAAACAGCAGACATATACGCAGCAATTTCCTGGGATCAATGCAGCTCTGCCAGAGGGTGCAGATGCAGCGGCCTGGCAGGCAGAACTGGAGAAGTCTGCTTATATAGGGCGTATGATGGGGCTGGTTGTCTGACAGTTGTGAGTGGGCACAAGGCTTGAGCTGCCCAAGGTCCTGTTGCCACTGCTGACATTGCAGCTCCGTGTACCTGACTTGGCATGCAGTCGCTGGTCACTTTCACACAGTGTGAGGCATGTCGCTACCTGCACAAGGGCTATGACATTTCACAACGATATGCTGCAGCATTTCAGCCGCATAGTAAGCCTTTTGGAGCCCTTTGAGGGCGATGTCACATCATGGGCCAGCAATGATGTTACACTCCTGTGAGACCTGAAACAGCTGCTGGCAGTATGTGTACCGCTGGGGTACGCAGTACCAATTCGTCCGTTTCTTTCTTTGACCCAACAAACCTGTCTTTTGTTTTTGTTGCACTGTTTGAATCCTCATAGAGCTCCTAGTGCTTTTCGGCTCGGTCAGTCGCTTTCGTGCACAAGACGTCGTTGCACTGAGAGTAGCATCGTGTGATAAGGCAAATAGCAGGAGCTGTGGAGAACGTGCAATGACTGCAATACAACTGAGCGTTGAGTCAAGTTCATGTTGCAAAGAGCTCTGATGTCTTTAATAGGGGTTTGAAAAAGGCAAATCTACGATGTCAGCAGCCTTTTTGAAGAAGAAGGTGGCCGTCAAGTCTTCAGCAGCAGCAGGTTGGTGGTGCGCAGGCGCAACCGAACAGCAGCCACTGCCTGCTGCGCATGCAGGGCGAATCTCGTAGCTGCAACTTGCGTGTTGTGCAAAATGTTTGCTACTCAAGCACATATGCCAGGCAACACCAGAGTATTCGTATCTGGTGTTCAACTGCAGGCAAGAGCGGTCACAAGTCCCAGAAAGGTAGTCCTCCTTATTCCGACGCTGGATCCGACCATAGCTCTGATGTCGAGGATGCAGAAGATTACAAGAAAGGTACGAAATACTCTCGCTCATGGGCTACACACCTGTCACTGCAGTAGCTGGCAATTGCAGCAGTTGTTCACACTGCTGCAACTCTGTAGGTGGCTACCATCCCGTCTATGTTGGCGAGAAGTTCAAGCAGGGACGTTACTTGGTTCTGAAGAAGGTCGGCTGGGGCCATTTCAGTACTGTTTGGCTGGTGTTGGACAACCACACACACACATTCGCAGCCCTCAAGGTGAGTGCAGATTGTCAGTGATGTGCTTCATCTGCTTGAACATGCAACCTGACCTGTCGCAAGGCCTCCAGTTTCTGCAAGTCCGTCTCACACATTGTTGGTACAGTAGCCACTAGTAAACATGCTCGTGTTCCTGCAGGTCCAAAAGAGCGCACAGCACTACACAGAAGCAGCACGCGATGAGATCACTCTCTTGTCGCAGATCAGGGATGGAGATCCGGACAACAGCAAGCATTGCTGCAGGTTACTGGACAGCTTTGAGCATTCAGGGCCACATGGGCTGCATGTGTGCATGGTGTTTGAGGTGTTGGGTGACAACCTGTTGGCCCTGATCAAGGCTTTTGACTACAAAGGGATCCCATTGCCAGTAGTACGGTCACTCACACGGCAAATGCTGGTCGCGCTCGACTACCTACACAGGTTCGTGCAGTGCAGTGCACGTAGTAGACTGTAGTTGGCTACACCCTTCTGTGCAGTCTGGTACATCAAAAGCAGGCAATAGCCGCTGGCAGTGCTGTTTCTTCAAGCCTTGACTAGCACTGTATGCTGGCTTGCACATGCACTGGGTAATGGCTGCCTCTGTGCCACTGATACCTTGGCACGCAGTGGTGTATATCGGCTTAAGTTGGCAGTCCATCAGTGTTGAGTCCTGCTGTCTTCAGCCACACTCATGGTGCTTGCAGGAAGCTGCAGATCATCCACACAGATTTCAAGCCAGAGAATGTGATGCTGCTTGACACACTTACACCTCGGCATTGGGAGATGACCCTGCAGCAAGCAGGGGCAGCACCAGCAGCAGGCCGCGAGGCAGACCAGCAGCAGCAGGCGCAAAGCAGTGGTTCATCTGGCCTCACCAAGAACCAGAAAAAGAAAGCGAAGCGAAAGGCAAAGAAAGCAGCAGCATCAACAGCCAGCCATGAGGTAGGGCTATCTCACCTTTCTGCTAGCACTGTAGGGACTGGGCTGCATCCAGTCATGCGAGGGTGTACAAGCGATGACATACTGATACATGGCGTGGCCAGCAGTGTCTTGATCATTTCATTTTTGTAGCATGGCGGCTCAGTCCGTTCAACAGCTGCCGCTTAACTAGGGGAACATCCTGCTTATGTGTTTGAATGGTTATGCATGCAGGTGTCAGCCAGTGTGGATGCACCCAGTACTGCTGAGGATGCTGATGATGGCGATGCAGCAGTAGACTCACTGGCGCAGCAGCAGCAGCAGCAAACACAGCAGCAGCAGGATGCAGCAGCCAGGAGTCAGCAGCAGGAGCAGCATCAGCAGAATGGTGTGCCAGCTGCAGAGGCAGCAGAGCAGCCAGCCTCCAGCAACGGCGTCAGCAGCGAGCAGCAGCAGCAGCAACAGCTGCTAGAACAGCGGCAGCAGTCAGGGCAACATGCAGCTAGTGACACAGCAGCAGATGCAGCTGCCAATGGCGCAGATGACAGCAGCAATGGCAAGCAACCGAAGACGCTGGTCTACGAAAGTAGAGTACTGCGGGATGCTGAAGACCTAGAGACTGCCAGATGTGTAGTCGTTGACTTTGGCAATGCGTGCTGGACCTACAAGCACTTCACTGATGACATACAGACGCGGCAGTACCGCTCCCCTGAGGTCATCCTAGGTGCCAAGTATGGCACTCCTGCTGACATGTGGTCAGTGGCTTGTGTGGTGTTTGAGCTGGTGACAGGGGACTTCCTGTTTGAGCCCAAGTCAGGGACCAACTGGGACCGGGATGAGGACCACGTCGCACTCATGATTGAGCTGCTGGGGAAGCCACCACGCAGGGTGAGTCAGCACAGGATCAGCAGGTGTCGTAGGTTTGTCAGTCAGGCAGTGGCTCTTGCTGGCAGGGCGCGAGTATGTGTTTGGTGCGGTTGTTTGTTTGTTTGTGGCTGGTGCTTGTTCTGCTCAGTAAAACTTGCTGGTATGTCAGTGAGCCCTCCAGAGTGTCTGTTTTTTGTGGGTCTTCAGGCAGCAGGATTGGAACCTTCAGGCAGCAGATGAGACGACGTGGGCGTGTCAATGTCTAGAAGCGTTGCTGGCATGGCTGCCTTCTGCTGAGGGATAATTTGTGCTGCATGCCTGTGCAGGTGTGGTCAACGGGCAGGTATGCACGCGACTACTTCAACAGCAGTGGTCAGCTACGGCACATCAAGAAGTTGAAGTTTTGGGACCTGGAGTCAGTGCTGCTGGAGAAGTACAGGTTGCCACCAGCTGAGGTAGGCCAACCCTGCCAGCA
>NSMO01000411.1:28363-41476 GCA_002588565.1 Coelastrella sp. UTEX B 3026
CCAGGAGGGTGGCAGGGCCAGGAGGGTGGCAGAAGTGACAGCTGCTTACCACCATCCCATCAGCTCTGATACAGCAGAGCACACACCGCATCAGGCACTGCAGTGAAGACGATGCAGACGTAGCCGCATGTAGGAGCGTTGCAAGGCAGTCTAAGCCCTGGGCCCCTCACAGCAGCAGCTGATATAGAGGTATTGCCATCTTTGTGTTCAACTGTGGCATGTCATCTGGGTGGTTCGAAAGTAGCTGGTGACGCGCATACAGTCATCTTCGTGGTATTGTGTTGTGACTCTTGCAGCATGGTCAGATGCTAGCAACCTTGCAACTTGCTTAGTTATAGCTTTGTACCAGCTGCTGTGCCCTGAAATCACAGATTCCTTAGCGCAAGACACTGTCGGACAGCCACTGCCTTGTTCCACCAGGCCTGTTGCATGCCTCTGGTGTTCTGCAGATCTCATGTGATGTAACCGAAACAAATCTTGCCCAGCTTTCTAGTCTGGCATGTCATGTACACGGCAGCCCCTTTCACAACTGCTGGCTTGTTTGTGTGCGTGCAGATCACCTTCGCCATCACCTGCTGGTCATCAGCATGCAGATCAGCAGGCACTGTGAGAGCAGGAGCACTAGCAGTGACGGCCGCCTGGCAGCAGCGCCAGTGCAATGATTGTTGTTGCGGCTGCAGCAATGCAGTCCGGGTGTAGGCTGTAGCTTACAGCTGTCTCTAGTCAGCGTGGCATGGGACTTGCTTAGTGTGCATTGTACAGTCAAGACTGCATGATTGATTGGGGCTTTGACACCAGAGCTGCTAGCCAGACAGCTGCGACGCGGGTCGGTCGTGTCTTGTGCATGTGTGAACTGACGGACACCTGCATCCGTGTCCGGGCCCAAGTGTCCTTCCTGCAGATAGGGCTCGTGACGGCGAGGGCAGCAATAGGCCGGTTTCCGTCGTGAAGTGCGGACTCGACACGGCTGTCTTTGATCCATGCTAGTTCACACATTATTATGAAGTTTTTACTTCTGTTATGGTTCTAGGGCTGCTGTGGTGTTGCGCTGGCGTGTGTACGTAAGGTTGCAACCGTATCCAATGCTTTCGGCCGTCGAAGGGATGCATGCATGCAGGCACGCATATGCGACACTGTCAGGCGAGGAACTGGTTTGGCATGCCCGCAGTCCTGCGTGTGTGGTGGTCAAGTGTCCAATACAGACGCGACAGTGAGAGTGTCACCTCTTCTACACGAGCAACGGGACGCCTGCATAAGTTACAGGCCCCCAATATGTGAAGTGCGGCTAAGCCTGAGAAGTTGATCTGAGGTTCCAGCGACGATATGTCCCTATTTCCTGCTCGGTGGACACTGAGCGACACGAGGACGGGAGGGTCCCAGTCCGCGAGCGGCTCGCGACTTGTTAGCGATGTGCACCGCACTTGGAGGTTCAGTTGGTACATAGGCTGGGCTCAGTGACATAACGGCAAAGACATCACTCTTGCTGGGCTGACTGTTGAATTAACCACTAATATGCGACTTGACCCGGTGCGTGCGGCAGGGCCCGCGCGGGCCAAGGTTGAAACATATGCGTCACAGGCCTTATAGTCTAGACGTGAGCTTGTGACAGCTGGCATCGGGTGTCTTAGCAGGGCCCAGCGTAAGCTTTGGTCCTTGCGATGGGACAACCATCATACCGTAAACAGTATAATGTAAGGAATTCATGTGATGGCTGCCGTACTGGTAGAAGGCCTGTGCATTGCACAATGTATGCATAACCAGTCTGAAGCCTATGCTGGCCATGCAAGGCAGCCTTTATGTGTTTGACTGGCCTCTGATGGAACTGTTATCTGTCAGTAGTACAGCAAAGATGCAGACTCTGCTCGGAGCCTGCGGCGGTTTGGACACATCACACCAAATCGGAAACATTAGCAATGAACCAATATGTGGCTGCTAGTGCTGCTTGCAGTGATTTTGAGAAGGAACCTGCATAAGTGCATGCCATCTTGCCACATGTAAAAGTGACGGAGCCAATGCAACAAGATAGATGCGCTGGCATGCTGCACTGCCATGCAGGGGGTTCCACATGTGCAAAGCGCCTTTGTACGCAATGACTGCCCAGTGTATGTCTGTACTGCTGCAAGTACATCCGCCGTATATACTATAAGTGCTGCACTAACAACATTATTTGCCTACCACCGTGTGCTACCAAGTCCACAAGGGTTGTATCTACATCGGCAAATTGCCAATTGGGGACTATGAGCACTGGCTATGCAAGTGTGACGAGATGTTTCAATGTGCCATTCCCAGCTGTGAACAAGGCAGACACCCATTGCAGTCGAGTTGGCTGGTGACTGGAGCATGTGCCTGTACAATCACCTGCACTGCACATGGTTCGTTGATACACATTTTTAACGCCTGAGTGCTCACAAACAGACATAGACACATGACCACTGAACATTCAATGAAGTTCAGCATGCAATGCAACAACAACAAGCTTATTTGCCATTAACATTTCAGCAATGCATCTGACCGCATGGCAATGCATCCTTCAACCAGGTCGCAACAGAAACCCCTGATCTGTGTATGTTACAGCAGATCAAGTTTGACATTCACAAACCAGCTACTGCCTCCAAGTTACTGGCAAGCAGCCCTTTAAGTGCTAGTGACCCCTGTAACACTTTGGGCAAAGTCCCTTGTAGACCTTGCACACCAGGGCCGGACCAGAACTTCGGTCGCCACACCTACTGGGTCCCCTGACAACAAGTGCCTATTCAATCGCAATATCCACGACTGATTCCTGCGTCCCTATTCCAGCCTTGTAGCTGCATTAACCTTGTCCAGCCCGGCTTTGAGCTGTAACAGTGGCTCTAGTTGTTGGTCTGGGGCATTTGGCGGCAAGGGGCTGCTGACTCTGGTGGGTGTCCATTGGGGATTGGCTGCAGTATAAGACACACAACTTCCTATTCGTGATGTTGCAGTAGGTGCAATACAATCGTGCATTCATGCTTATGACATCAAGCCAGTCAATGGCAGCGACACTCAATTGGAGATACAAGTGAGCACTCTTGTTAGGCAAAAAAGTGCAGGAGACTTGCTCATTGGCAGCCATATCATGCATCTGTCTCTGTAGCCGGACCACCACAGGGATTGCTGCACCATTCTGGATTAAATCAGGAACCAGTTACCCTGCAGGCGTTTCTGCCAGTATGTCAGCCAAAATGGATGTGTACTGCGCAAGACATGGTGTTTACATGTCAGTTTTTGGGCCGATGGCAGTTTACAGGCATCATTTGCTAGTGCGGCTGCTACACAAACTCCCCAAGTTGTGCATTTACACGCCTGGTCACCTACCACGGATGCTGCTTTCTAGCTGCTGCAATATCCAGCAATGCGTGTCTGCCACATAACAGCTCCGCTGAAAACTTGTTGGGAGTCCTTGATCTGGTTCTTCAGCGAGAGTGGCACACATCCACCCAGATCGGGGTTCCCATATAAGTATATCGATGTTAGTTTTGTGCAGCCCGCAAGGCTTGCAGGGACTGTCCCATAAAACTTGTTGTCCCCGATGTTTATAGTCTGCAGCTTGCGGAGCTTGCCCAGCCAAGTTGGCAATGTCCCTCTTAAACTGTTGTCGCCAACATCCAATTCCTCCAGGTTGGTCAGCTGCTGCCAGGAGTCTGGCAGAGCTCCCACCAACTTATTACCCCAGATGTAGATCTGCTTTAGATCTGAGCAACTCGCGAGGCTGGCGGGGAGTGTTCCTGTGAACTGATTTTGCCCCAGGTGTAGAAGCTGCAGCTTGCGGAGCTTGCCCAGCCAAGTTGGCAACGTCCCTGTTAGATTGTTGCCGCTAGCTTGAAAAGACCGCAAGTTGGCCAACTGCTGCAAGGAGTCTGGCAGGCGACCAACCAACTTGTTATCTAAAAGATGGAGGACTCTGAGCTGTGACAAGGCCCCCAGCGACGGCGGTATGGTGCCATAGAGTGAGTTGTTTGTCAGCCGAACATCCTGCAACCTGTCGAGGCTTGACCAATTTGGAATGGTGCCGGTGACCCCAGGTTGATCCTGTATAGCAATTTCAGTGAGACCCTTCAAGCCAGATAGTGCAGATGCTGGTGGTAAAGTTCCTTTCAAGCCTTGTATTCCATCCTCACTCCACAAGTTGATTTGTTGCACGCTTGATTCATTCTCAAGGCACACTATGCCCCTCCAGAAGCAGTAGTCCCCGCCAGTGCCAGCATTCCTGTTCCAGCCTTGAAGCACATTGGTGGTGTCCAATGACACCTTCACTTTCAGCAGCGCTTCAAGCTCCAGGGCTGTATTGATTGAACTTGTCGATGGGGATCTGGCAGGCTGCGGTCTTGAGCTAGTATCCAGTATGGACTCTGCATTGATCAGCAATACAGTGAATGTTGTTGGCGTCGCAATTGTAGTCGTGTTCACTCCATGGGGCGTCTGAAAACCAGTCATTGACGGGAATTTCCGTAGCCGCAGAAGCACTAATAGTACACTACAATGTAGTGTACAATGTTGGTGGACCCACATGCACCTGACACTGTGGCATGCAGCAAATGCAAACCGACCTGTGTTGTGGTCTTGCAGGCCATGTCAAACAGGTGGCTCCGACCCAGCAGCCACACTCTGGTGCACTGCTGCACCAACTGGCTCAGCCTCACCTGCTTGTGGTCCACACAACAGCAACTTTGTGCCCGCGGGCAGCACGTCCACATCCCTGATGTTGCCTACATTGTCCAACATAAACTTGTCCAATGGGATTCTGGTCAGCCAGGCAATCTTGGACAAGTAGTCACCAGCACGAGCCTGCAGCACAGTTGCACCCACAAGCCAAAGCCCACGTAAATGACTGCCTGGGCGACACTGAAATTCAAGTGCTGTTATTTGAGGCACTAGGCGGTTGTAGGGCTAAGTGCAACAACAGGACTGCTGTAAGGGCAGTTCACCGCTCAGTCTGACCCAGTAAGTTAAGCTTGCTGGATGGAATTCAAACCCCACAGTCGCTACCCCAAACAGTATATTGCCTGTTGTGCTGCTAGGTGATTCGCATGTGGGGGCTCTGTGTATTCAGACCTATGGACATCAACGCATTATAGGCTGTGCTGACACAGATGTTGCAGAAGGTTCAAGCAGCCCAGAGAAGTTATGGGGCAATGCGTGCCAAAGAGTAGTCCATGGCTAGTTTTGACCAAAGTAACTGCAAGACATTGCTGCACTCAGAAAGTAACAAGTGACTGTGGCGTTCCTGCTCAGACGCAGTGCTTAGACCTGTATGCAGCTGTTGTTGGGTTGCGCAGAGCTCCAATGCGATAGCTCAACCCCTAGGGTCGAAATCTTGAAGCAGGAGCATTGCAGTCTTACCCTGTACCAGTAGCAGGGTTCCTTCTTTTGAACAGCAGGCATGACCGGAAGTTTGAGGGCAGGAGGTGTACTGATCGGCACCCAGCTCACGGCAAAAGCCTCTCCCGTCTCTGCGCTCAACACCGAGCACACACCATATGCCACCTGTACAGCAACAGAAAGCGGCACGGAGCAGTGGGACCTTGAGTCCCTTGATGAGCCGCTATCCAAGATGACGCCCTGTTATACTCTTGCTTGCCCTGTCCTCTGACAGGACTAGAAAAGTAATCAGCAGAAGGTGCTGCTGAGGCCTGCCGGGTGGCGTCACCCATCAGACATAAATTATCAAGTCAATTAGCACAGAAAGCACAAAAGTCACAACAATCCTGCATCCTTTGTGGGCTCACGCCAGTACAACCTCCAGGCATAAGGATGCAAGAAATAAGTGTGACAGTCAATTGCCAGGCACAAAGCATTTTGAGGCGGACAACATACCACCGACTCTCACCATCAGACATAGCATGGTATACGTGCACTTTGAAAAGAACGCAAGATAACGTGTAGGTGCTGTCTCTGTCTGTTACTGTCTCTATGCATACGCAGGGAGGAGCAACTAACTGAGTGCAAATGTGTTGACCGCAGTCATCAAACTGTCAGCAATGGCATTTGACATCGCTCTCCACTGGCGCGCCTCACTCACCCTGAAGAAACCCCCATCTGCCCAGTTGGTGCCCCAACTATTCTTTACCAGCCAAAACTGCTTCTCGTTGTCATAACCAACCAGTACAACCGCATGGCCAAATTCATACTTTGCTGCTGCACTGGGTTTGTATACTGCTTTTGCATTGCGCTTATCAGCAAAGAATGGCTTGAAGTCTGTCATCACATCAAACCTGCTGACCACAGACCCGTACTGCCTGATGTAGCGCTGTGCTTCCCACATAGTGGCGACTGCAGTTGCACTGAACTGCCCCTGGCTGGCATACTGATTGGGATCGTTGCAAGTGCCACTGCATGTGGCAGCTCTGCTCAGCTCCCCCTTGTAATCGGGTCGGTAAGGCCAGCAGGCGCTGGTGGGGAGCGTCTGGCCCCTGGTCTGCAGCTGAGCTAGGACACTTGGAAGGTCCCACCCTGCGCTGCAGCTTCGAGCTGGCCTATCCGGGGGGCAGAAATACAAGGCCTGCACACTGATGCTGCAGTCTTGCGCCTTGACACGTAGCACTGAAGCCATGGCTGTCTCTGCTGCTGCTGCCACAGCAAATGCGGAACATGTCTCGCATCCCTGCTGGTCACCTGGTGGTGCAACAAGGCCTGCTGCACCTGCTTGGCTGCTGTTGAGGGTGCTGTACGCTCTCGGAGAAGTGGCCATAAGCAGCTGGATGTATGACGCTTTGGAGTCTGTGGATGCTACAGCCCCACATAGGTTCTTGCTGCTCCTGCTGCTGCAGGCAGATTTGGGGTTGAGTCTGTAGTCTCTTTGCCAGGCTTGGCTGCGTTTATACAGCTGCTGTAACTGCAAGGTGGTGCTTGTTGCTCCAACAGTAGTGGTGCCGGAGGGCCTGAAGCCTTGGCCTGTAACCCACAACCACAACAATCTGGGTGTAATGACAAACAGCAGCTTCTAGTGCTGTCGACGTGTCACAGCCGTCATGCTGGAAGTTTTGTCCATCAGTATGTGCTACTGCCATACTGGGCGTTGGACAGGGCTTTGCGTTCCACATTCCATGGGCTGATAGCCGTCCTGTCGGAAGTATGAACAGTTTGCCAGCGCTGCACATTGCATTGCATAAGCGGTGAGAGTGGGTAACCCGATACGTACCAGCGGATACTGCTGCAAATGCCATCAGGCAGACGCCATACATTGCAGTGCTATGACTGTATCTCATCGTGTCTGTCAAGCTTGTGTTGGGCTAGTGACGCTCGCACAGGTAGTGCCTTTCAGTGTGATCCTGGCTTGAACTAGGAGCTCCTATAAGCCCGGGGCATTGGGACAGTTAACAAAGACATCTTCTATTGACTGGTCGCACGCGGTAGGGCCTGCGGAGTTCTTTCGGTGTGATGATCATGATCCACCAGAAAATGGTGTCAGGAACGTGCCCACCGCTGATGGACCACCACCGTCTGGTGCGTGATAGACAACAGGTTCAGACTCGTACCAGTACACTGCAAGCAGCAAACCGTTTCTGAGGCCACGGGACCTCACTGGAAGTTAGCACTTTGTACTCGCAGGGTATTCGCAAAATTCTCATAGTCTGGTGGTATCCTAAGCGCTGTGACTGTAGTTCACTTGTGTACATCCAGTCAAAGAGGCTTTAAGAACTACCGTCACACAGCCGGATGTGTGTCCTACAAGAAGACAAGGAGACCTACGGGCGCTCAGCGGCATAGCCACTCTGAAGGAGCCGATCCAGACACCACAAGCACGGCAAAAAGTGGTTGGTTGCCAACAGTAACGTAATGCAATCCTGTCTTTGTTGCTTGGACAGTTGGACACACCAGCTCGGGATGCCGCGGGCCGATGGTGGCCATGTCAGGTCTGTAAGCAGCCATAGCTTGCTACCTATTACATTGGATGTGCAAATACTATCTTCTTATGACTGGCGGATAGCAGCTTCGTATGACTGTGGCTATGGCGCCATCTGATTGTGCGCCCATAGTAATTTTACTGCTGTACAACAACAGCACATGTGGGCATACATGTCATCGTTTATAACGTCCACACAACCGTACACAGGCAAGCAAGCAGCATGCGAACCACGCATACGTCAGTACAAAATTGCTAGCACTGAGGCCTGAGAGAAGCAGGAGTCGCTTCCCGGCCGCTGCGGGTTGCACTGGGGAGGCAGTGAGGCCCGGCAACGTGCGCAGCGTCCCACATATGTTGCATGCAGCATTGTTGCATGTCCCAATTACTCAAACAATCTACACTTGGTTGGTAGTGTTGCTGTAGCGTGTTCTGACAGGAGTAACACGATACGTGGCCTGTTCGACTTCGGCCAAATGACCCTCGAGGGGTCGAGCTCGACGGCTCGGTCAGCGTGGGCGGGGCACGCCACCCCACGGCCCCCGACGCTGCCAGCGGGGCCCTGTGTTTCGCTTCACTTCAGGTAATTCCTTGACGCAGTTGACGGCTTCAATGTGCAGTGAGCGTTGATGTGTCAGAGCAGACATCTGTCATCACGAGCAGACAACAAACCTGTTTGGCGACCGCTAGCATGCCACTGCAGCTGTGCCAGCGCATCTATCTCGGTGCATTGGCTCAGTCCCGTTTTTTAAGTAGACCATATAGTATCTGGTGTATAGTAGGCTGATTATGTGGATGGCTAGCGCCTGGTCTGCTGGGCTGCCAAATTCCTTCACACTTCTCGAACGTATTGAGGCACAGGCCTCAACGACTGGACACAAGCCGCGCCTGGCAGTGCAGTATCAAAGGCCACATCAATGTGACACGCGGCACAATGGTTACGTCACCTCTCCCCCGGCAGCAACAGTCGAGCCGCAAAAGCAGGCAGCAGCAGCAAAGCCAGCAACAGTCACTGAGTCACAAAGCAGTTCACAAACCTGTGGCTTGCATGCTCACTATGAACCTTCACTTTGAAGCAAACTGAACCAATGCAACAAGATATATGCGCTGGCAAAGCTGCAGTGCCATGCGGGCTGTTTTCTCATGCTCTTCAAGAAGCAAGTTGCCTAAAGCAGCAGTAGTGCGGGAGCTTGCATGTGCAGCCTGGTCAATTTGAGGCAGCCAGCACAGTACTGCCGCTTGATCTGGCAGCCCTAGCCTGCTGCTGCAGACTATGGTGAGATGTCATAGGTCTGCCTGGTACTGGTACTAAAGCTCCAACTCCTGCTCTCACTGCTGTTCCTGCTGATGTTGCGGCTCCGGCCATCAAGCGACTGAACAGCTCAGGCAATACAAAACACTTCCTGGTGGCTAAAGCCACAAGACTCAGCCAGGGCTGCCTGTTGGGCTACATTCCAGTCCACATTCCCCGCCCTTATCACTTCAGCTGCTTCAGAGCATCCCCTTGCCCTTGGAAGAACATAAATGACAACACAAAGTCTGCCACGAAGATCATGACCAGGCTGATCACTACAGCACTGGTGGTGCTCTCTCCCACACCCTTGGCACCTCCACTAGTCGTGAAACCCCAGGCACAACTGATCTGCGGGATAGCAACACAGCAGCGACGCAAACTACTCAGCTCGCATTGTCAATAGCAAGCTCAATAACCGCTCAGACACGATCCATAGTTAGGAGGCACAGAACAGATGACTGCCAGGCACAAACCACCCAGTGCAGGATAGCTAGCCAATGCAGCTTCATAGCTCATCAGCACGTGTGACTTGTGCGGCCTTGTATGGCACACGTTTGTGATCAACGTGCCTACAGTAAGAATCCGCACATATCTCAACCGCAAATACCAATGCGCCACATGTGACTCACCGTGCTGATGATCAGTCCGAACACCCAAGCTTTGATGCAGCTTGTGATAACATCATACCCTGACAAAGCCCGACGGGCGCTGTCAAGGATGACATTCGCTGGTACATCATATACCAGGTCCGCAAGTAACACTGAAGCCCCGATACCTGCACCACAATGATGAGCAGAGCCATCAAGAAATGCAGATTCAGAGCTTGTGCAGAACATCAGGCAGCCATTCTAGCCAAGACACGCAACATCCTTTACAGCCATCACAACCTCCACTAGCATCATCGTATGGTACACACGTCTCCAATCGCTGAGAACAAACGCAATGCCACATGGTTGTCTATGCAGCAACCAGTTGATTAAGATGTACAAAGTTTGCTTACCCATGCAGAAGCAAAGCACGTTGAGGATTGGCCCTGCTATCATTGAAGCCAACACTCGTGGCGTCACCAGATAGTCCACAGGGTCGGTGAACAACACACGCAAGGAGTCAACTTGCTCAGACACCTGCCAGCACAGACAGCAGTAGCCCGGGACAGATACAGCAGACATCAGAAGTCACTGCAGCAATAGACGCCCAGCCCACTTGGGATGTCGAGACATCTACAACCCATTTCTGGCATTACATGCTCTGCGACTCGACATGCAGGATGAGTTTGAACAGAGGCCGCTACAAAGCTTCCCCAGCTGCCAGCTAGCATAACATATCTGTGTGAAGCATGTCTTGCCACCGGGTTCTACATAAGCTGTTCCTGCGGCCTACAAGCAGTCACAAAGGCTAGCAACCAAACACCACACAAACCTGCATTGTTCCCAGCTCAGCTGCAAATGCACTGCCCACTCTGCCTGCCAGGATGATTGCTGTCACCACGGGTGTCAGCTCGCGGGCCAGGGCCAACGCCAGCACGCCACCTACACTACGAGTGAGGCCAAGCTTGGCAAATTCACGGACAAACTGCACATGACAGGTACACACACATCAGTAGGCAACATAAACAGGACTCAAACTCCTGGCTCATGTACTCAGTATTGTCGAGCAGCCAGCGACAGGGAAAGCCAAACAGACTTCCTATCGGCTCATCAAGCATCAGGTCGCCATGGCAGAGTGCTACATGCGCTGCTAGGGGCCGCCAGCCGAGATGCTTTTCGACTGCCCCTGGACTCTCTACAACCTGCGCTGATAAGCCCAACAAGAGTGCTAATCTAGGGAGCGACCACACGCCCCGTTGCTGGCAGCACAGCTACAATCACAGCCTGCCTGCTGCTGATCTTCAATTGATTGTGGTTAGGAAAGTGAGCTGACCTGTATAGTGAACACCATGCCCACAAAGCCTGCAGTGAGCAGTGCTACTCCGAGTGACTTGGGGCCAACAAGCTGCAGCTGGTCCTTGGTGTTGCGCCAATGAATCTTGCCTGCAGAGGTGAAAGTGCAGCTTTAACAAAGTGCGGATGTCCGTTATCCTGTGTGCAGAAGCCACATGTCCGCTCTAGATTGCTGAGAATGAAATGCCGAAATGCACCAGCAGCTGCTGGTGGTTTGTTGGACTGTTGACAAGCGAAGACAGCTTATGCAGCATTACACAACAAGCTGAGATAGCTGCACAAGTGTGGTTGCTGGGTAACGTGGCTGTTTGACAGCAGCAAAGTTCCGATAAGCATGCCTTTCTAACACTGCTCGGTCACAATGTTGCTGCTACTTCTCTGATTTCGAGATTGGGCTCCAAACGCTGCTGCTTTAGCACGCTCATTGCATTCGGAGGTTGCACACTGTGCCGCACTACAGGCAACCAGTTGCTGACCTTTGCATATTCTTGCAATGACTTGTCCGCCTAGTATGAGGCAGGCTACTGTTCTGAATAGCCAGCGGGGTGCATTAAAGCGGTTCAGCAACTGCAATGGAGGTGCTGCACTGGTGGCTGCTTCTATCATCTCCACCGTGGCTGCAGACACAACACGCAGCAGTTCACAGATTCTGTGGCCAATACCCAGTTCGGCAGATAAGCACTGTGAGAATAGCCAGCTGCCACGCAGGACCGGGCGATAGAGCAGTGCATCAGCTGACAAGGCTCATTAGCTTGTTTCTAAGACCTCAATGTGCGTAGCTGTGAACTCCATCCTGGATGGCTGTTGCAACACATGCCATCACACCCTGCAGCCTGTCTACTGCAGGCCTGCCAGTGTCCAGCACTACAGCAGCTGTGCTCACCCATAACCTCGCCCCCACCCCCGGGGTCCTCGTCCTCTACAACTGCTGCTGCACTTTGTTGTCGGCATATATGCCGCTGCTTTATCTGCGGCCGTCTGCCGACAGGTGCTGCTGCTAATGCTGGCCGCTGAGGAGGTGATACTGCACTGTGACTACTGCTATGATGCAGCAGGCCACAGAACCTGCTTCTAGGAGCCCCAAGCCCGACCGAAGACTGCTGTAGGACCTTCATAGTGCTGTATTCATCGTCTATTGCATCAAATCATGCCAGCAAGCAGACTTTTATTAGATGTAGACAGCTTGGAGCACGTAGCGCGCGAACGCTGTCCGATCTACCACAAAGTACACATTAGCATAAGAGTGAAATCGTGATATGGGGAACTTCGCATATGCACCGACTTGGCTTGTCATCGTCCAAACGTTGTCATTGTACTGGGAAGGCGCGATAGCGGACACAATCACACTGAGGGCTGCTGATCACTTAGTAAAAGTTGCCACGAATGCAAAGGAGCACGAAACATGACTGTTTGGGTCTATTGAGTCATCTTTCGCTACATGCCTTCTTTGATCTGGCTGGCTCTGTGATAGTTGCATAATGTATTGCAAGCAGTAGTTCATTGTCGGGCTGTAAGAGCGCAGAGGCCAGGCCCAGACAGTTGCACGTCCCGAAGGTTTGGGTTGGCCGAGTCGCCCAGTCTGGAAGCTGGTGATAGCTTCAAACAGCATAAGAGCAGGTAAGAAGGGGCTAACAGGCTATCGTGTTGGGCGCCAGGGTCGTATGTGGCGTGGACGAGCATTAACAGCAGTTGGGTTGGTAGGGCAGCACACGCTGTCCCATTTGCATTTATGAGGCGCATCCGTACGATCAGACTGTGTCACATGTCACAGGTTTGATCAGGAACGCTTCTGTAGGTCTTCCAAGGTTTGCATGGGCGTTACGAGCTTGCAAGTGCAGCAGCACATGTGCTGTTGTCGCACGGTCCTGCTTGGGTTGTTGGTTACTTGATGCGCTTCGTGCTGTTGTTTGACAGGCCACTACAGCAACAATGAACGGGCACAGGCTCCGGACCGCCGTTCTGGTCAACTTGGCCATGGTGGTTGAGCAGGCAAATGAACAGGTACAGCTCAACCGACA
>NSMO01000412.1:11310-25418 GCA_002588565.1 Coelastrella sp. UTEX B 3026
ACCGCAATGTTTGACACAAAATGGAGGCGAAGAGCTTTGAATGACTATCAACATGCTTGAATGATACACCAAGTCCCCCCGGAAGCAACTTCAGCAAAACGACACCAGCAAACACCGGAAGCCTCTTGGACTGCCACTGCGAACATGAGACCTACTTTAGAAGATCAAGAGTCAGTAAACGTACGCAGCCGTGTGCAGATCCAAGCTACAGAGTCACCCGGCAGTGCCAAAAGCAGTTGCTGTGCTGAACTTACACCAGCGTGCCTGCCTTTGCATTGACGTTGCGTGCTGTTGTAGGACGATGAGCAGCCTCAGCTTTCAACAGAGCCCTCTGGCAAACGCCACGGCCTGCTTGGTGCAGCCAGCAGCTGGCTGCTTGGTGAAAAGCCTCGGAAGTTGCACACACAGGACATTCAGGAAGGGCGGCAAGTTACTGCATTTGCCAAACAGCTTCTACCTGCATTGCAAGAGGTACGCTAGCTTGTGTATATCCACCACACCTTCTAGACAACCCGGCACGGCAGTTTGAATTGAGTGTGCAACAAACTGCAAGGCATGACCTGTCGCGATCAACTGTCTCAGCGGGTCAGCAGCTGCTGATTTCGGATTGCTTTGACTGCACATCGCTGTTGTGCACATGCTTTGCTGCTGTGTCTGCTGTGTGTCACCCTACTATGATGTACTCAGAGGTTGGCGTCGTGGTCATCTGCGTTGAAAGATCACCTGGTTATGAGCTTGTAAGAGTAGTCCTGTCGTGGGCAGGTGGTGCCAGCATCACTTCAACAGTACACTGCTCTCATTGCAGGCATCTACAAGTCCCATAACAATGACAGCAGTCAAAGTAACAATGTTTATTGGTCTCAATACACTCCTGGTGAGTACAAGCAGCAAGCATTAGATGCTGAGGTGTTCCTGCAGGTGCTCCAGGCTTGTGCTGCAAGGCACCAGTGATGGACTACCTTGGGCAGCGCTGTATTGCACCAGTAAGTCGGTGCATTGGCTATATGCCAGGACGTGCAGCAATGACCATGACAAAGGTCCCACAGTGTGGGGGTCTTGAGCATAGTACCAAATACGGCTTTATGCAGCGACCAAAACATTGCACCAGCTGCGCAGCGCAAGAGCATCAGGCGCTCCAAGCAGCTAAGTGTATGTTTTCTAGCCAGTGGTGCCTGGCTGCACCAGTTACATATCTGTCAAATGGCAAACAAGGGTGGTGACAGGGTTGCAGCTCAGCAATCTGTCGTGCGTATCATGGTATGCCTAGTTGGTGGTGCCAGATTGTACATGTGCACGCTTACTGCCTAACGTCAAACTGAGTCCTGCTCATGGTTCGTATGTCAGAGGCTTCTTGCTATATGTCACCCTGCGCCTATAGCAATGTTGTTGATGTTACAGGTCCATCCACTCTGCTAACTGCATGTATCCTGGTTCCTCTGTTCATGTGCTAGGATGAGCAAATTGAATTTAGAGACGAATTTAGAGACTTGAAGCCGGGCCCACACTAGTGAGCAGCTAGGTGGTGTTGTCCTGCAGGTTGCAATGCTCTTTGTTTACCCTCTGTTCAACACATATCAGTACCTACATGGGGAACCAAAGGTAAGAATCTCTTGCCACAGAGCTAGCGTCCATCCAGCAGCAGTAGGCGCGCCAGTGTTTCTTGGTTCAGCAAGGACACCCATTGCAGTTGCTTGCAGCCTTACGAGAGTGCAGACAGTTTCAACAACTTGCGGTGTTACAGCTTATGCAAAAGCATCATTAAGCAATATGAATGCTAGACTTCTGGCTCAAAGAGACAACTGCCAGCCCGGTAGATTCCCGCTTCTTCTGCCATGACTGTCTCCCCAAGTGTAATCGCTGCAGCATACCTACAGTACATCTGCAAGCACCTTTTTGGCACAGTGAGGAGAGCCATGCCAAAACGCCTCTGTTGTTGTGCTGTGTGAGCAGAACTGCTGAGACCACTGCAGCCCATTGCTGCAGCCAGGCTGTCATATGCGGCGGTCGGTACTCGCGTGTCACTATGCTGCAACGGCCAAACGACGCACTGCAGGTGGTTGATGGATCTGTCGTGTATGACATTCATCAGTCAATGACATATGGTCAAGTCAAACTCCGGATCTCTGATGGGTGGGACGGTACAGTACCTAATGACAATGCTGATCAGTTGGCAGAGTATGACACATTGGTGTCTTTGCCTTTTGATGCCCCTGGTGACCCTGGCTGGAACCTGCAGGTTTGTTTGTGTTCTGTAGGGTGCATGCACCGAGTTGCTTGCTTTGGTCATCCCTTTTACAAGTGAATCTCTGGAAAGTGCAAGCATACATGCAGCAGGCTGGCGCAGTAGCACTGCAACGCTGACGGTATTCTTATTGGGCCATGTGTCATGATCAGGCCGTGGCTCTCCAGCAACTGCCTGTACTGCGGCACTTTGCAGTAGTTGTGCAAGGTACCGCAGTGCCACTCCAGAACAGCTTTTACTTGACTCACATCCTGGGACGTGATGTCATTGTTGATTGTGATCGCCATGGGTGGCCTAGGGCAACCAATCCCATAAGCGCATACGAGCAGAAAATGCAAAGCGCAAAGGTTGTCAACCTTGACTTGCTCAATGCTGTCTGAGCCTGCCCTCCGTGCACATCTCGTTCCTGCAGGACCTTCTGGACCTTCCCAGGATGTTTGGCCAATCCCTCCAATACAGCAGTGCAGATGCAGGACGCCTGATACAGGACTACAGACGCTGTGCAGAGAACTGCCTGGATGCTGGGGGCCAACCAGCAGACATGACAGATAGCACCACAGGCGCTCCCAGCAGGGACTTTACCATGAAACCATATGGGGTGTTTGGTGACTATTACGTGCGGAGGTGGGGAGGTGGCTCCTGCAGTGGCAACTAGGGGCTGTTGGGGGTTGTCTGTGCTTTGCTAGAGGGGCTTCCTGCTTGTATGACAGAGTGCACGGTAGCGAATGTGGAGTCGTACGGGTGGACCTCGGCACACACATTACCCTCCCTGAACTTACGCTAGCGCTGTATCGCAAGCGCTCCGCAGAGCTCATTCATGCATTCACAGAGTTGGACAGTCGTCTTGGCAGGGACTGCACCAAGAAGCTCAGTATAACACCAACATCATGCAGCACCAATCTGCTGTTCAGTACACGGCACTACCTTGCCTGGTGTTTCTATACAATCTGCAGGGATGTGGTGCTCGCTTCATTGGACCCGGAGTACTATCAGCAGTTCCTAAACCCTAGTTTGACAGCAGTGATCCGCAGCAGCAAAGGCAACTTTGGTTTCCCTGCATCAACAGACCCGGAGTCCTCGGTTGACAGCAATCCCCTGAGTCACTCTATACCCACTGAGAGCGGCTATCTATGCAACCTTGGCCAGCCGAGGAAGCAGTTACAGGCCATACAGATTTACAGCAAGTCGTGCTATGTGAAGATTGTGTCTGCACCTGGGGACGGGTACGAGCTGTACCTCAGGACAAAGAAAAGGTAGGACCTATATGTTCTTGTCTTCTGTTCCGGCCTTGGAATGTTTTAACACATCCGTGTCACTGGTCCATGACTGCCTTGCAGTGTGTTCTTGAAAGCACTTATCATGGCAAATTGTTGTCTGTTCTTGAGAGCTTTACGGCATGCAGTGCTTGCCAACCACTTCCGAGCCACAGTGCCTGCACACATTTTACTTAACTGGTGATTATCAGCCAAGAATATGTGTTTTACTTTTAGTGCTGGTGCTCAGGCAGTCTCCCCGCACAGCCCTCTGTCTTCTGTGTTCCTTTTTGGCCGCAGAAACCCACACTCCATACGCTGATCGATAGTTCAAAACGTTGACACATTCCAGTCCTGTTCCTGTGATTGCAGTGCCAAGGTGAACTATGAAGTAGCTCAAACTGAGACGACCAACTCGACCAGCGGCTGCCGCACATTCACTATAGACATCACAGCACAAGCACAAGACTGCGAAAGGCCCCAGCTGGCAGGAGTCGACGGCGGCTGTGAAGCCAGCTGTGCGCTGGTACTATTCAAGGGCGTCCATGCTAGAAGGGTGCCTATCAGGGTTATAGAGAGCCCAGTCACAGGCGCATGGCCATCAACTCTCCACATCAACGACAAGTAAGTCTTAAAGCCTTGTCAATGGCTTTGCTGCTGTGTGGTTTTGCGCCTGTTTCGGTTGTCAGCTTGTCAGCTTTGGTCGCAGCACTACCATGGATGTAAACAGGACAGCAAATCTGCTTCCATATGCAAACACATACCATGACAATCTCAATGGCTCTTCATTGAGCCAGGTGGCTAAAGCTGTCGCTGATTGTTTGTTGCAAAACTGCCATTTGCTCCAGAGGCTTCCTATTTCAGCTGAACCCAACAGGCATATTCATGTGCGTCTCCTTATTCTAGGTACCTTGTCCTTGACCAAGGCTCAGCCAGCAAGGGCCTGCCAGACTTGCAAGTCACCGGTGGCAGCATTGCTGTCAACATCACTGCAGCACGCATTGGCAGCCTGTCAGTACAGAGCACCGCAGGAACTGTCACTTTGGACCATGCCAGGTGAGGTTGGCAACTTATGGAGTATTGAAGGAAGGGTGAGTAGCTGCAATTCCGCGTGAAGGCCGAACAGTGTTTCCTTGGAAACACTTCCTGTGTTACAGATGCTGTTCTGAAGCACTGCTAGTGTTGCATAATTCATTGCGCGCTGCAGTTTATGTCAGCTATTGGTCAATAGCTGGTCACATCATTAGCGGCCAACAGTTTATTGCTGAAGTTGTTGTGTGCATACTGTTGGCAACTGCCAGCCAGCATCCAGCAGATTTTCAGTTTGTTGACCGCGGACACCTGAACAAACAGACAGTGCCATGTGTGCAGCCTGGCTGCTGTTGATTCACAGAGATACTTCTGTGCTGTAACAGATGTATGCACAGACATCAGCTGCCCAACACATGCTGTATGTGTCTGCAGGATTGATGCTGCATTTGTCAACAGCACAGCTGACAATGTTATCATTGAAGATGACAGAGACACAGAGCTGCTGTACCGCAGTGGAGCCAACCTCCTGTGTGCTGCAGCACCACTGGTGGAAAACATACCGGATGCCTTCTTGACACCCCCCAGCAGCAGCAGGGCCTATGAGTGGTGGGTTTCGTGGGAACAGACATTTGTTTACTTGGAGGACTTGCTCTTGGTGGCTTGCTGTCTGTCCGCCAATCGTCCTCGCTCCATGGCTCTGGGTGGCTCGTGATTCAATGAAACAAGGGCTAAGCTGCAGCACCTTACCAGTGAGGTTCTGTTTGGGTCAAAACTCAATTGCGCAGGTACGAAGTCGTCCAAGATGGCCTCATTGACCACGATGAGTTCACAGCCGGTCTAACAAAGCTAGGTCTTAGCTTTGCCCCAGACAGCTTGAGCCTCGACGAGCAACAGCAAACCCTGCTGCTGGATACCGTGTTCAAGGATGGTCCTGGGGTGTCTGATAGTGTGGATATCTCAACGTTCGACATGAATTTGAAGCAGGTCAAGCAGCTGGACTTTATGGCTGAGTCATGGGGCTTGCTGGATCCAAGTTACTACAATGGGAGGTGAGAAGGGGCGCTGCTTCTTCTGACGTGCACCTGTGCCTGACACATCTTTTCATAATAATTCGGCATGTAGCTTGGAAGCTTTGTTGAGCAGTATTTGACTACTATCAGCTTGCGTGTGAATGGTTCATCAATGGAGTTGAGAGGTGTTGCATACCCCAGATCCATGCAGCCGCCCAATAAGATCAGGCACACTTAGTAGGCACACTTAGTAGTCTACTGAGGAGGTTGAGCTTCATGCACCCCTGGATCTATAGAACTGGTTCACTGTCAATGCGTACTTTGACTTTTGAACTCAAAAGCACTGGAGACTTCTCAAGAGGCAGTATCGCTCAAGTACACAGGGGAGACCAGTCGTAACTAGCAGCCCCTGATTCTTTTGAAGGCAATTCTCCTTGCCTTCTACTTCCCCGCTGGCCCTAAAGCTGCCGCATCTTCTGCGTAAGTGGTGCTGTTGTCCATGCTCCTGCAGGTTCCTCAAGGTCAGGCCGGCATACACTGCAGCAGCATCAGACACTGCAGCAAAGATAGCAGCTGCAGCGGTCCAAGTAGACGGCTCCGGCACTGTCACAGACACCCGCATGCCTGGCTATCCCAGATCACCAACTGACAACACCCTCAATCCTTGCCCAGCCGACTGGGGCAATGGGGTACAAGGCAGTACTACATACACCCATTTCAAGTGGGCTAACAGTGTTATTGGTTACAAATGGGGGAAAGCCCTGCCTGCATGGTGTCTGGATGAAGCTTGGCCCAACGGAGGTGTGAATGGGAAGTACCCGGATGATGGGTTGATCTATAGGGAGCTCGCTGGGCAGCCTATCCTGCCTGGCTGTGAGCCGGCTAGTTGCAAACCTGTGTATAAGGTTGTGGCTACCGCTGGGAGTATACATGCACAAGTGTTGCCATTTGCCTTTGATGCAATGAACGCCACAGGTGAGCGACGCGCGGGAGGGAGGCTTGAACCGCACAATCTGCATTTGACTCAGCTTGGCAGGATGGCAAATGTCCCCATCAGTTTGGGAGTTTGTTAGTGGGCTTGAAGCGGGACTTATGTGTTCTAGGTGCTTGCTTCTGCGTGCCAGCATCTGCTGTGGTCCTGGCTGCAACTTTGATACAAGATTCAGTCCTTTGGCTACCTGGATGTGCTTTGCATCCGCTATGCACTAAAAGTATGTACTCTTGTTGCTGGCGGCCAGGCAATTACCAAACCATGATATCTGAGTGTGAAGATATTGACGGCGGATCTCGCTGCTTCTACAAAGGCTGGGCCGACGACGCAGATGCCACACTGCATCCCTATGACACGCCAAGTTGGCAGGAACTGATGGACCCATGCTACCAAGACAGCTTGGACTGCAGTGATGCAGTGCATGCCGTGACGGTTGGGGGTCATGGTGCGCCGCTGCACCAGAAGTGGTTCTGGAGCAGCAGGAAGGTCTACTTGCAGCTGGAACCTGCGTGGTACATGATCATGTCTGGAAGTAAGTGCATTTGGTTACGGCTGTGCCTCAGACTCTGTCAATGCATGTGTTTGTGCAGTCGTCAGTCACACAGCTGTTGTTGGTGCTGGACCCTGTTGTGTGCTTCTGACAGGTGGCATGGGTACATCACCTCTCAGGCTCTGCTCAGCTCGCTTGCAGCTGGGTCGTTGCTTGAGGCTTTGAGTTGTAGCTATGCATAGCTGTGCAGTCGCAGTTCTAACAGCATGAGTCTGGGCTGCAGGAACAAATGCTTGCTGCACACTGTCGTTGCTCCACACAGCTTCACTATGCCCAGACATCAAGCACATCAACCGACAGCCACTTCACAACATGCCTAGCTTTGACAGCAGTCTCACAATTGAAGTCAGTGCAAGTCCTGACGGCCAGGATTGACTTATGCATTACTCTGCGGGCTTACCTGCCACTTGACCTTGCTTGCTGCGTATTCGGTCTTCTGCTGTGTGCAGCATTACTGCGCCCAGACATCAAGCATGTAAACATGCGCCTGAGCCCTGGCTACTGCTCAGCATCTCTAGGAGCAGTAGAGCACATCGATTGGCGCCATAGCAGCCACTTTGATGCCTTATCGGGCTCAACCGGTCCACACAGTACAGCAACCGGAATGACACACATAACGGCGCCCGCCAACGACTGGTCAGGCAGTCAAGAGATTGACCCAAGGGATGCAGCATTTGCTGAGCAGGGGTTGAGAGGCAGCCGGGGCAGGCAGATTTATGAGAGGCTGGAGGCTGGTATCAACGGTACAGCCCCTGACCGTGCAGGCTGGTTCCTGAAACAGAGCATTAGGTAAGGCCTGATAGGTTGAGAGCGCTCATGGGTTGGTCGTTACACGCTTCTGCAGCAAGGAAGAACCCTGGGACGGTTCATGCCACGCGGTGGTTTTGGAGTTGTCAACTGCATACGTTATGACAGGCTGTCCTATCAAACAAGCGTTTGATGCTCACATGATGGATGAGTGTACAATGTATGCAACTGGTGGTCTCTACCTGCTCATTCAATGATATATACAAGTTGTATATAAGGTACCCACCAGCCATAGCTCTATGGCCATCGGCCCCGCGCGTCATTTTAGAGTCGGCCTGCTCATTATGTTGCCTTGCAGGCAAGACTTCACCAACGAGTCTCTGGCGCTGTCCCCTGTAACTGTCGATGGCAACCTTGATACGGAACCAGGTCATCCGGATTCAGCTGGGAGATTGCAGGGTGCAGGACCATCTTACAGGCACAGAAGGGTCTGCATACCCGGCAAAAACTGCCGCTATGATTACATGGTATACAGGTATGGTTTGGCCTTGTGGTACGATTGCTGTATGTGCAGGAACCATCTTGTGGCCAAGCTTCGGAAGTACAGCGCGTGTACAATCCATCTATGCAGGTGGCTTGTTGGTGACAGACTTGAATAGCAAGTCAGTATTGCAGGCAGCCCTGCGGCCAACGCTCTGCCTCATGTGAAGCTCTTCTGCTATGCATCAGCAAGTTTGACAGCAAGCAATGACCTTAGGGACATAGCCGCAACATTGTGGGTGTGCAGTTGAGATGACTGCAGCTAGCTTGCCCATAGGCTGCTGAGCTGTTGATGCATTGAACCTTCTCCTGCAGGGACAACTGCCAAGTCCCGCGAACAGCCAGCTTGGACCCTTTAACAAAGAAAGCAGTGCTATCAACCTGCACCTTCCCCGACGGAAGCAGTGCATGGCTCGACCCAATGCTGCAAGAAGCTGGCCCAACATTCAATGATACGTACTATGCAGCGCAGTTCCCCTGGCCAGCCGAGCAGTACAGTTTGCATCAGCTGCAAAGTTTGAAGGGTGATCAGCTGCTACAGCAGGCGCTGCTGGGAGACTCCAACAGTCATGCATGGGACAACGTCACGAAGCCGGAGTACAGCAAATGGAGCCTGGATGTGAGTATGGGGGGTGTGTTGGCATTGCCACAGTCAGGCCAACTGCAGCAGTCATGCTCGCTTGCTCACTGTTGTGGTATATACCACGAATATGCCGGTGGCGGCTGAAAGCATCACAAACCGGTGACACACAGCTTGTGGCAGTGTTTCTTTGTATGTTGCTGTATCATTCAGCCTGGCCAAAGCTCCGCCAGAGTGTAACAAGCGATTGTGCTAGTTGGTTCCCCTGAGGTGGTTGAACCACAGGCATGTTTGCCACACCCCTGACTATGCATATACTGATGCTGCAGGTGACAGAAAATGAAGATGCTCAGCTTGTTGATGCCACAGGCGCATGGATGCACAACACACCTCTCTATGCTGCAGTGGTGCTCAGCTTGGTCATTGCAGCTATGTGCGGCCTGTTGGTGGTGACTATGCTGGTGTACATGGGCATGGACATGCTCAAAAAGATCAACATTGACCTGCAGGTGAATTTGCTGGCAGCTGGTGTTCGAGTCAAACAGCCAATCAATTGTTCAGTCACAGGTTGCACTTGACTTCCGTTCACCATTAACAAACCTCGCCAATTTGTGAGCAGAGCGGTGTTGCCAAGTTGAGCAATGCAAAGCAGGCATGGCGTCTGACACAGGAACAAACCTAGCAAGTTCACAAAGCCTGCTAGCTCTTTTGAGAGTACTCACAGTGGCTTGTTCAGGACTGCTTCCTCCATTCTGTGTGTCTGTAGCAGGCATGCTTAGCAAGTTGCATGCCTTGAAGTTTAGCAGCACAGCAATCTTGTTATGTCTGCTCAGGTGTGAATTAGAAGCATGCACTGCAACTCAAAGGATGCATGTTTGAGCTCTGGTCAACTAGTGCTGCTGGTGTGTTTGCAGGCTCGTGCTCGGATTGAGGTTGCCATTCTTGAAGAGCGTAAAGCAGCTATGTTTGCTGAGGTGCTCGAGGCCAAGAGGCACATGGTCAGGGAGGCACAGATGAAAGCACGCCACTTGCGGGATGGCAAGGGCGATGCGCCTTCTGACATGACCAGGTATTCCAGGGCAGTCCTTCCTCCTGTGGGTTGGGCTTATGGTGGTAGTTGCTAGGTGCGGACATGCATGAGATTGATTTTGAAGAGGCACCGGGATGGCGCCCTTGCAGGCCTAACTTTTGATTGCAGGGTGTGCCTGCGCCATGCGAGAACTGCTTACTGTTGTCATCAACCCTGGGTAACAACATACTGGAAGTGTGTTGTATCATCAACACGTTTGTCCACTATTATGCATTGCACCAACTGCACATTGATGTGATGTCTCCCTGTTCTGCAGGCTTGATGGTGATCATGTTGTGGCAACCATTGTTGTACCCACACCTGTTACAGCTGCTAAGGGTGCCGGTACTGCCATGACAGATACAAGCGCTGAGGATGCCATCTACCTTACAGAGCCTGAGAAGCTTGAGATACTGAGAGTGTGGGAGGAACATGTAGGTCACAGTGGTTCACACCTTGGTTTGCACGCACACTTACACCCGGGTCATTGCCTGGCTTGCAGATAATAGTGCTGCAATGTTTGTAATCTGCTTGTGTTGCTTGGCAAATGGGGCAAATGGGGCAAATGGGGCAAATGGAGCAAATGGAGGTTGCTTGGTTCCCCAACCCAATGATCTCCTGTCTGACATGCGAGTTACAACATGTACCTCTTGTCTTGTGTGCAACTCTCCATGCACATCATCAATTCAGTTTGACAGAGGGATAGTAGTTACCGTGGATACCTCCCCACCATCTAGAATGGTAATCTTCACACCCACTAAAAAAACAGTTGCAACCAACAAAAAAGATTTTGGTTGATGTCGTCACAGGGCTTTTCTACGACAGACTTCAGGAGCTGGGACAGAGATGAGCTTATACAAGCTTGGCGTCATGAAGTCCTGCTGCGTGGACTGCCAGCTGACAACCCAACGCTGCTACCACAGAACGCCCCAGTCAAACACAGCGGTTTTGGGAGACTGAGGAACCTGGTTGCACCCAAAAAGAAGGCAGACATCGCTATCAACGATGCAGGTCCCTTCAATCCCACCAAGAACAAGTAAGCTGCTCTGCGGGCTGGGCCCAGAGTGAGTTCACCGTGACTGTATGGACCAGAGGTTGTTAACTGCAGGCTCTTGCATCAGTACTGGAGGTACCTTTTGCGGTTGATGAGCTGCTTGATGATTGTGACAGCCATAACTTGGTCCAGGTGTCCTGAAGGTGCAGCAGGCGGCCCATAACGGGTCTTGAGCTGACAAGCCACACATCTGGTTGTAGTTCAGCTGGCTTTACATGTGCAAGCTTGGGACGTAGTATCACATCTCTGGGATGCTTGCAATCTGCAAACTCAGCCCACTTGGTTCTAGACATTAGGCCAAGTGCAGGGTCACGTCTGTCATGTATTCCTGCAGGACGCTTGATGCCACAGCGCTTGCTGCCAATCCTGTGCAACTGCACAAAGTTGAAAGCAAGCTGCGTCATGAGGCAACAATGAACAAGCTGCAACAGCAGTATAGCAGACGTGGCAGCAAAGAAGCCCAGGCCCTGCTTAACACACAAGGAGATGCTGCTGAACCTGCTACTGCTGAAGCAGCAGGTGTTGCAGCAGGTAGTGGCAAGAGGCGCAAGAAAAAGGGGGCTGAAATGACCTGGCGAATGCAGCTACAGCAGGTGGCTGCTATCAATACTGAAAGGATGCGGCGGCTGGTCGAAAGATTTGTGCAGATTTGTATGATCAACCTGCCATCACCATTCAAGGCGAGTCTGTGTGGATAATGAGCATGGTGTGAGTCTGCATTGCAGCCTATTCTGAGCCTTCCTGCGCTAGCGCGCAGAAGACAGCCAACTTCGTGCCTTCCACAGGTTGCCAATCACAACTGCAGTCCAACTAGCACAGTTGGTGGGTCAATGCCCAACAAAATATAGGGGTTTTGTGCGGTGTTAAGGAGCCGGCGAATGGCAACTGAAGCTCAGCAATTGGCTGTAGTCCAATCTGTTGTAGTAGCCATTCCATAGGTCTGGTGTCAGCTGCTGAGAAAGCGCCAGTTTTAGTCGCTCATATCACCTGCTGCTTCTGCTGCTGTCCATGCTAAACAGGTTATCAATGACGCAGTCGTAGACCTGTTTCAAAGCTTGTGGGTCGACAGCTTACTGACATTCCTCAAAGTCAAGTGTCTGTTTGACCACGATATGACGCCGGGGGAGGAGATTATGCTGGGTCAGTGTGAGCTTGCTCGCACACAATTGGGCCTAGGACCTACCAAAGCAGATAAGCAGTCAGCTAGCGGCAAGGTGTCAAGCACTGCAGGCGCTCAACGCAGTGCTTCTGCTGCTGGGGGGGATGGAGCTGTAGGGGTAGTTGAACAGACTCTGATTGAGATTGATGGAGATGGAGATGTGGTGGCATGTACTGCTGCGGATGGCAAGGTGGAGATGTACCGCGTGAAGTATGTACGTATGACACTGAAGTCAAGTATGTTGCAGGTGGGTTCAGGGCTGGCAGGATGGGATTACTGCTGTCTTGGAAGTGTAGCTGCTGTCGCAGTCAGCGAAATGGTCTCGACTGGCTTGCAGTGCAGTTCACGCGAGACAGGTGATGCATTTTTGCCGAAAAATGAGGTGCAGTCGAACTGACTTTGCCAGGCTTCCAGATGCAACCCTGGTTTCTCTGGTTACAGGCAGTCCACAGGCAATTGCAAACTCACATCGATTAGGTGCGTCAACCAAGCCACAAGTGGCTGCTGACTCACTGTGCAGGTGCCAGCTGATGAGTCCGACTCTGATGATGACAGTGATTCTGAGTCTGATGATGACGAACCAGCTGACGGAAGCTCTGATGCAACCGTCAGCAAAGTCGCCACGCCGGGAGCTTGGAATGACAACATGAAGCAGCTGGGTAAGACGTTTGCCAAGGTCAAAGCAGTAGCAGCCTTCATGTCAACGGGTGAGAGTGAGAGTGGTGAAGGTGGCAAGCAGCTCATGCGGAAGAGGCGGGTGTGGCAGTTGATGATTGAGGAAGGCCCTGGAGTGGTTACCAGCAGCAAGTACCATCCAGAGTTAGAGTCTGTTGTAGCTGGCAACACACCACAGGTGGGCCAAGAATCTGGGGCTGAGTGCCATGTCTAACTGGGCACGGCGGCCATGCATGTGGTCCTGCAGTGTTAGCGTATCATCAGAATGGGCACCAGAGGAAAGCAATGGTGTGATGGACAGCTGGCAGCCTGGATAATGCTTCTGGGCAGAGGCAACTTAAGCTTGCACAAGCTCCTGTTTCCTGCTGTCTAGTTTAGCCCTATGTCAAGTGTCATAATCTCCTCATCCTGTCAAAACAACCGCAGAGTGCACCCGGTGCTGCAGCGGCTCAAGCAGACAACAGCAAGCTTTTGAAGCGCCGCACCATCTGCCTTCCATGCCCTACCAAGAAGCAATTGCAGTCGCTGCAATATGAGGACCTCCCAACAGCTGGCCGTGTTCGGCACTACGTAGTGTCAACCAGGAATGGCCACAATGTCATCACCGTAGACACGCTATCAACTGCAGCTGGTGCGGATAGAGCCATGCTGCTGGGCGGCAAGCAGATGCCTCCTAGAGTGCAGTTTTCAGCCCCGCTGAGCAGTTTCAACCCAGAGTACGAGAAGTTCTGCATGGAGAATGACCTGCAAGCTAAAGATGTGAGTTTTCACGGTGGCTCATGCCATGATTCTGCAACCTTGCAGGTCGCATGTGGCTGTGATATATCAAGAACATGGCTGAATTGTGAACTGTGTCTCTGCACATACCTTGGCACTGATGTGATGGAGTACTGACTAGAAAGCTCCTAAAACAGTTGGCCGCCTCACAAGCATGTTCAGCTTTTGACTGCTGAACAGGTTTTACCAGGGTGTGGCATACGTTTGTCAGCGGTGTGTGGCAGCGGATGTGGCAGTGCTGGTGATTGTGCTCTGTTGGTACTGCAGTTATCAGGATAGAGATTCCAGTACCGCACTGTGCGGCAACTTACTGGGGATATGTTTGCCTTGTTTCCCTGCTGTCTGCAGGTCTTGGCCTCGACTGGTGTGCTGAATAGGACTAGCATCACCTTGAAAAAGAAGGTGGCTGGCAAAGTCAAGGGTCTGAGG